>JAVFBY010173664.1:0-11299 GCA_034781015.1 Tonicella lineata | reverse complement strand
TCATATGATGTAATATAAGTTAATGTAAAATTAAACAGTTTACATATATGGTGTAAAGAAGTAGCAATTCGAAAATGAGGTAGGGAAAATTTACATTTTATGAAATATATTATTTTCTGTAAGTCTCAGAAAAAAATATTTTGCTTATTATTGTTTGACAGAGAAAGACAATTCAGAATATATATACATGTGTTGCAAAATTCACAGTAGTTTAAAAGCAAAACGGCGAAACGTGTCATCAATTTTTTTAGGGTTAGAATATCCTTAAGTGCAAGTTAGGGAAATGTACGGCAAATTTGCCCCTCTTTTTTTTTTGGACAAATTGTTATAGGTCTATACAGACGCAAACAATAATTTACTTCAAATACGTATTTTGATTCTTTTATTTTTCATAATTATTTTGGGATTCAAAATTCCTATTTAAAATAGATATTTTGATACATAAAATTCTAGATATTTATCAAAATCTAGAATTAATTTACCTTTGTTCCAGACATGTGACAGGTTAGCCCTGCTATGGATTCAAATTAAGTTGACAATTCAGAATATAGGTTATTGAAATAATGCTTTCGGAATTGTCAATTCAATTTTAATTTCAATTTATTTCACCAATAAAAATATATCATAACAAATTAAAATGAACATTTTAACATTGAGCTCTTGTTCAATTTAAGTTTAAATATTTAAATTTAAATATCAAAATTGATATTTTATGTTTATGTTTATTTATTCACCAATTAATTCAAACAATTTACAGAGATATTCAGAATAGTGTAGAAAATATAAAAAGTAAATATATCAATACAAAATATACATATATAAAATACATATATCAAATAATAATTATTACGTATATACACAAACGCCCTCCGCAGACACACACATTCGCATATGTAACCGCACACATATCACACACACGCACTACTCACCCGCACACACACGCGCCCGCATTCGAGCAATAAATACACACAAACATCCATCCACAAAACACGCACGCAGCCACCCTCTAGTCATATATACACATATTCTGCAATCTTTAAATAGCATTACACTGCAACGTTATTTGATTAATTGGCAGGATTAGAGCCTCATGAGGCTTGATCTATCCCAAGCTACATATTTAGAAGTATTTAAGAAAAAGACAGAATGTGACAGGTGAATAATTCAAGGTTAATTTGAAATTAAAGAGGAAAAATCAGAACGAAAACGTTTTAAAAATAAATAAAAATGAAGAAATAATAACAAGAAAGACCACATGAGATTTTTTCTGCTTATTGATTGAGTGAGTCAATGAAGTAAGCTTTTAACCTGGATTTAAAGAGAGATACTGATTTCAGCTGTTTAAGATAACTAGGCAGCTTGTTCCTTTCCCGAGGAAATATTTTGATCAATTGTGAAAAATCTATCATGAATTTAGAAAAACCTATGACCGTATTTTAGTTTAAATACTTGTCTACAAAGACATGACATTTTGAGAAAAAAACTCTACAACCATCTAAGAAAAATAAGAATTACACACAGAGGTCCATTTTTTAAAACAATTTGATGTTTTTGTTTATTTATGCCATTATAAAATAAAGTGAAACATAATATAACATAATATTTAGAATCTCAAAGTCCATCTCCTTCTTTATATATGTGTTATAAATATAATCATCCTTTGCTTAACATGCGTGAAAATCTTATTGTCTACACGTTATGCAGAAATTACATGACCGTTATTTCGAATTTTTCTTATGATGACCTCGTGATCTAACTAGATTCACAGGTGATTTGACGATTTGTGTTCGGTCTTTTCGTATATATATTCTTTATTTCTGACTTGTTGTCAGTCAAAATATTGCTGACACCAGGGCTGTTTCCATGGTTATCTCCATCGAGAGGCCGGGTTGGGGACATATATATGTTGTTGTTTTTAAAACAGCCTTTTTTAGTATTGAGTATGTAGTTTTAGCTTCATTTATACTGTATTAGATTATTATTTTTTTAAAATGAGGAAGAATTGAGTGAGCCTAGATGACATATGACAGCCTGAGATATAAAGACAGAAAATGAGTCTAGGGTCGCAAGATGAGCAATGACAGCCGGTGTTCACAAGATGCGGAATTAAATTATGGGGACTCAAAATGCGGAATGATAGCTTGGAGCCTCTAGATGAGGAATGACCGCCTGTGATCAAAATTTAAGGAATGACAACCTGGGCCCCAATATGAGGAATGGCCGCCTGGGTTCACAAGACAAGGAACGAATTCCTGCGGTCTCAATATGAGAAATAACAGCGTGAGATTGCAAGATGAGGAATGACAGCCTGGGATCTCATCATGACGAATAGAGGAAGATGAGGAATAACATACTGGGATATCAAGATGCAGAATGAGAGCCTAGGAAATCAAGATAAAAAATGACAGCCTGGGGTCACAAGATGAGGAATGACAGCCTGGAGTCTCAAGATGAAGAATGACACCCTGGGGTCTCAAGATAAGGAATGACAGCCTGGGGTCTGAAAATGGGGGATGACAGCCTGGGAATTTAAGAAGAGCAATGACAGTCTGGGGTCTCGATGCGAAATTGCAGACTAGAACGACAAAATGAGGAATGGCAGCCTGGGATCTCAACATAACGAATAACATTCTGGGATATCAAGATGAGGAATAACATTCTGGGGTCTCAATATGAGGAATGACAGCCTGATATTTCAAGATGAGGAATAAAAGCCTAGGATGTCAAGAGGTGGAACGTAAGCCTGGGGTCTTAAGATGAAGTGTGACAGCTTGGGGTCTCAATATGAGGAATGACAGCCTGGGATGTCAAGATGAGGAATAAAAGCCTGGGATGTCAAGATGCGGAACGAAAGCCTATTGGTTTGGTTTAGGTTTATTTCAGTTCAGGATCCAACAGGCTAAAAGCCCACTTGCAGGCCTGATAACAATCATAGAAAAGATAACTCATGACGGAGGTGAAGACATATATACATAGTTTACAATGAGTTTAGGATAAATCAAGAGGAATGACAGCATGGGGTGTCAAGATGAGGAATAAAAGCCTAGGATGTCAAGATGTGGAATGAAAGCCTGGGGTCTCAAGATGAGAAATGGCAGCCCGGGGTCTCAAGATGAGAAATGGCAGCCGGGGGTCTCAAGATGAGAAATGGCAGCCCGGGGTCTCAAGCTTAGAAATGGCAGCACGGGGTCTCAAGATGGGAAATGATAGTCTGGGATCTCAAGATGAGGAATGACAGCCTAGGACCATATGTTGTGGAATGATAGCCTAAAATCTAAGGTTGAGAAATGACAGCCTAGGGCCATATGATGTGGAATGACAGCCTGGGATCTCAAGATGAGATATGAGTCTGGGATATAAAGTCGGAAAATGACAGGCTGGGATATAAAACAGAGATTAACAGCCTGGAATCGTGAAATAAGGAATGACGGCCTGGGATCTCAAGATGAGGAATGATAGCCAGGGATCTCAAGACGAGGAATAAAAGTCTGGGCTCTCAAGATGAGAAATTACAGCCTGGGATCTCAACAAAACGAATAACATTCTGGGATATCAAGAAGCGAAATTGCTGACTAGAACGACAAGATGAGGAATGACAGATTGGGATCTCAACGTGATATACAGAGGAAGATGACGGATAACGTTCTGGGGTCTCAAGATGAGAAATGGCAGCCCGGGGTCTCAAGATGAGAAATGGCAGCCCGGGGTCTCAAGATGAGAAATGGCAGCCCGGGGTCTCAATAAGGGAAATGGCAGACTGGGATCTCAAAATGAGGAATGGCAGCCTTGAATCTCAAGATGGGAAATGACAGCCTAGGACCAAATGATATGGAATGACAGTCTGGGATCACAAGATGGGGACTGACAGCCTGGGATCACAAGATGAGGAATGGCAGCCTGGGATCTCAAGATGAGGAATGACAGCCTGGGTTTACAAGATGAGGAATGGCAACCTGGGTCTCAAGATGAAGAATGACAAACCCATACAAGATAAGGAATGGCAGCCTAGGTCTCAAGATGAGGAATGACAGCCTGGGTTCACAAGATGAGGAATGACAGCCTGGGTTCACAAGATGAGGAATGACAGCCTAGGACCAAATGATATGGAATGACAGCCTGGGATCACAAGATGAGGAATGGCAGCCTGGGATCACAAGATAAGGAATGGCAGCCTGGGATTTCAAGATGAGGAATGACAGCCTAAGGTTCCAAGATGAGGAATGGCAGCCTGGCATCTCAAGATGAAGAATGGCAGCCTGGGGTCACAAGATGAGGAATGGCAGCCTGGGATCGCAAAATAAGGGATGACAGCCTGGGGTCTCAAGAAAAGGCATGACAGCACGGGATTTGATGGGGAATGACCGTTTGAGATCTCAATATGACGAATGACAGCCTGGGTTGAGGTGAGGGGAAAAAAAGCCCGATGTCCCAAGATGAGGAATGGCAGCCTGGGATCTCAAGATAAGGAATGACAGCCTGGGATCATAAGATAAGAAATGACAGCCTAGGATCTCAAGATGAGATATGACAGTCTGGGATATAAAGACAGAAAATGACAGTCTGGGATATGAAAACAGAGAATGACAGCCTGGAGTCGTGAAATGAGGGATGACAGCCTGGGATCTCAATATGAGGAATGACAGCCTGGGATCCCAAGAAGAGGCATGACAGTACGGGATTGGAAGATGGGTAATAACAGTCTTGGGTACCAAGATGGTGAATGGCAGCCTGGAATCCCAATTTCAGAAATGACAGCCTGGGATCCCAAAGATGATGAACGGCAGCCTGGAGTCTCGAGATGTTGAATGACAGCCTGGGGCCTCGAGATGAGGAATGACAGCCTGGGGTCTCAAGATGATGAATGGCAGTCTTGGGTCTCAAGATGAGGAATGACAGCCTGGGGTCTCAAGATGAGGAATGACAGCCTGGGATCTTGAGATGAGGAATGACAGCCTGTGATATAAAGATGAGATAGACAGTCTGGGGTCTCAAGATAAGGAATGACAGCCTGGGGTGTGGAAATGAGGAATGACAGCCTGGGGTCAAGATGAGGAATGGCAGTCTTGGGTCTTAAGATGAGGAATGGTCTGGGAAATTTAGAACCACGACAGAAACCTTTAATTTAAATACGCAACCGGACATGAAACTTAACGTAAAATCTTGCTTTAAAAATGGGGTTATATTAAATATTACGGTCATATAAACAAGATAAACTGGTATGATATATACTATGATATAATATTGCATAAACATACATCAATTAACTGATGTGTAATAATATTTTACAGTTATTGTTTGGATTCAGATATACAATATTGGTGGAAACAAAAACGACTGCCTTTTGAAGAAGCGATCGCTCTCAGGATGGGGTTTTGGCGCCAGTTCGCATTGATTCTTTGGAAGAACTATATTTTACAGCGGAGGAGCTTGTGTGTAACGATTTTTGAAACAATTGTGCCTGTTGTTTTTGCGGTAGTGATGGTATTAATCCGCTACCAAATATACGACGACACATATATAAGACCTTCTATGTATTTCGACCCATTTGAAGTGAATACTGATTTCCCCACTGATATGGGCCTAGAGAGCTTCCTATATGCACCTGATAACCCTACTGTCAGTGATCTCATGACTAATGTGTCTTCAAAATTAAATTTGACTGGTAAGTTTCTAAAAAAAAAACTTTAACTTTAACATGCATGTTTAAATAAAGGGGAAGTGCAGTGTTGTAAATAACTATTTTAACAATACTTTTTACTTGATCAGTATTTTGAGTACATGTAGGTCTTAAACATTATTCTCAAAATGTTTATAACTGGTTCATTTTAGAAAAGCTTCCTTAGCTTAACGAGCACGAGGACAAAGGAACTAGAGTCCGCTAGGCAACCAACAGTTTTGTATTTTATTATAACAAATTGTATTTTTATCAGCTTAGTTTTCGATGAAACTTATTGTCTAAAGTTATATAACATGGCAATTTAGCGCGTACCTGTGATTGTATCATACTTATTTTGTGCTTTTGTCACTCAGCTATCCCATTCCAAGATGAAGAGGCTTTACTGAATTATTTTATCAAAGCGGGTAGCCAAACTAGTCATTTGTTTGGTGGAGTTATCTTTGATGGGGAATTCCCTTCAGCTGGGGGTATCCCCGATGACGTTATACTGAAAATCCGTCCAACAACAGACAGTGACAATCGATGGAAAACCCGCCTTGTGTATGATTTCTTCCAATCCATCGATCCACGGACAGGTGAAGAGCACGGTGGAGAACCAGGTAGGCCCATGCTTTTAATATAGACACAGCATTTTTGTGTATATAACATATGGAATAATCGGGACAACAGAAGCTTTCGACATTGATGGGTGGGCCCCTTGTTCTGTCTGTGTGCTGTGTCAGTATGTACTATATTACAAACGATAATTTCAATGTATTTGATTTAAAGCTTATTGCATCAGATTTTTTTAAAATTAATAATCATCTTCAAGGATATATAATAAATATGTATTAGTTACCGACACTGAGTTCGTTTCCTATCCTGCTTTGGATTGTGTTGACCGGAAATGCAGCAGAATTGTTCTTTGTGTTTGAACCATTTTAATGTGTTTGTTGACAGGATACTGGAAGCGTGGGTTTCTGGCTTTGCAATACGCTTTAGTGTCTACCATCATTGAACATTTGAACTCCACGGTGAATATCTCAGCAGATACGTCTCTATCTCTCAACATGATGCCCTACCCTCCCTACCATAGTGACCCGTTCATCACAATTTCACAACAGTTCTTTCCTTTGTTCATCATGCTCAGCTTTATTCTCAATGCTCTGCAAATTACTAAAAACATCGTCTACGAGAAAGAACGGAAATTAAAGGTAAACTAGCCTACAGTGTTTTGGTTTACTTTGGAATAACGCAATGTTGGTTCCTTATTTATGATAATATATTTTAACTGTCATGACACAATTAAATTTTCTTACTTGAGTAACCTGATAACCTTTAACAAAATTGAACGTTCCTGTTAGACTATTAAAATGAGACATTGTCTACTCATGGTTTTTTTTTTATCGGAATTCGAATATATTTTTTGTCAACGTATCCATTTTGATTTACGCACCAACTTTCAACCGGATAAATCGTGCCAACCTGAATATGTTGATAAAACCTAATGTTTGTTGGCCGTGTCACTTTTATGAACCGAATAGTCCTCCATTCTTACTCGTTGTTAATTGTTAGGAATCTATGAAGATGATGGGTTTAAGTACCGCGGCTCATTGGAGTGCTTGGTTCTTCAAGTGCTTTATTTACTTCTTCCTCGCCATGGTCATTTTCACTCTATTGTTCATCATACCAGTGGGACGTCTGAACATCAGCGTACTGGGTAATACTGACCCAAGTTTGTTCTTCGTCTTCCTCGTGCTGTACGCCATTGCTACAGTCGCCTTCTGTTTTGCTATCAGCACCTTCTTTAATAAAGGTAAGGATTTGAGAACCTTCTTTAATAAAGTAAGACTTTGATAACTTTTTTTTATAAAGATAACCCTTTTAGAACCTTCTATTAAAAAGTGAGACTTTGATAATGTGGTTGATTCTGGTGCTACAAACTGTTTAAGGGACATTTTTAGCTACTGATATCACCAAAACAAATGTCGCTTTAATTATGCAATAAAGTGAAATGCTCTGTGCGAATTATTCTTTGAAGACAAATACCTTGTATAATGTTGCCTATGAAACATGACATTCTTAAGATTGTTGGCATATAATTTAAGTTTAAGTTGTTTGTATTTTTGTTATTAAATTAAACTTGTTCTCTTTGTTAAGCCAACATTGGAGCAGCTGCTGGTGGCATATTGTTTTTTGTGAGTTATTGTCCTTACTTCTTTCTGCAAAGCCGTTACGAGACAATGACACAAGGAGCGAAACTAGCCTCCTGTCTCCTGCCTAATGTCGCCATGGCATTTGGGCTGAATGTGATCGGCCTGTACGATGGAACCGGTAGGGAATGTATTTCTCATAACTTTCCTACATAATAACTTATGACTAAGTCAGAATATTCCATCTATTCTACTCTTATACACGGTCACCTGGCTTGAAAGAGTTGGATAATAAATAAAAAATATTTTTTTTTGTTTATTTATTTATCTATTTTTTTTTTGATTCTGTATATTTATAAGACATACTCAATCGACAAAATATGCAAAATAAGTCAAATCTTATTTTTTTATTTTAACATTATCACCCCCTTTATATGCTGTAATAATAAACACAGGTTATGAAACAGAAAGCCCAAATCACACGGGCACCTACCCACTCAAAGCGACTTTTCAAAAGAACGGCTGGTTCTATTTCCCTCACACCATCGTCTTTCCAACGTCCAGATTTCTCATAACTTTACTACATAATAACTTATGACTAAGTCAGACTATTCCATCTATTCTATTCTTATAGTAGCTCAAAAATGATCACCCGCTTTGTGAAGCTATTGTGTAGGCATATGGGTTCAATCCAGGAGAGAGAGTCATACTTAACACTCATTTAGTACGCTTAAAACTTGCCTACTCTAAGATCTCCAAGAACAAGCTCAATCTGGTTTAATATATAGCCATTACCGGCAAATGTGGGGGAATTAGTATTACCAGAAGTCTATCGATAAGAAGTATGCAACTCCCATATAAATATGTTCACCGGCAGTGAGAGTCGAGCACTCTGTTATAACGTATGATGTGACGTAGCACACAAGAAAAGCGACTGGGAACAATAGCTGACAGTCCGTAGATTGTAGGCTTGCAAAACACAGAGTATACAAGGATTAGAGGCACAGCATTCCTCATTCTGAAAACAATCACAGGGTTGAAATCTGACCTCACTATTATTTGTCGGTCCCCAACGCCGTGGACAAGACCTAAATGGGAGTTGCACACTTCTTGTTAATAGGCTTCTGGTATTAGTTATAGCTAGCCCTGAAACTCAGGCCGATTAAAGCTTATTATTATTATCCATATGCCTGGAAACTTTAATGTCGTGATGCCATCCTACTGCAGATCAAGCAAGATTTCTCCTAATTGCCTATATATCCCTTGTCTCACTATCACGTGACATGGCGGGTTTAAAGTCACAGATCACCGAATGGTAGTCGGCGTAAATGGACGTTGTCAACATTTAGCAAGAGTCTGAGAGTAAAACTAAGAAGCAAAGCATGAAGTCTATTGGTTTAAGAATCAGGCTATAGGCTAAATTCAACTGAATAACCTGTGAGATTGTTGTAATCTATCTTGCGCAACGGAGAGATTCGCAAAATAATTTGGGTTCGCCACGTTTACTACCAGGCATATCTTTTTTTCATCCAAGATGAAAGTGGTTCATCTAACTTATAGCATGCTGCGGAAGGTGTATGGGTTATTCAGCGAGGGGCATAGACCCCGGGGAACTAAAACCATAATCGTCAAGTGACGATGCTTCTAGTGGTTTTTCACTCGACGCTCTATAGTAACCATAAATATAGCGGAGGCGTGGCCGTCTATCTGTCAATGTGTCAGTTTTGCACTTTGACAGATGTAATGATATAAAGCATTAGCAATCCAGTAATTCCATTGGCCGTTGCAGGTTTGTTGTGTTATTGTCGTTATTTGTCTTGTAAAGGTCATCGAAAGAGGTATTATAACAATATAATAAAACAGTACACAATGTTTACAAGAAAAGTTTATTGTCATGCGGTCACCGGTTTTGAATGGTAGGCTGATTTTTAAAAAAAATCTTTATTTTTGGTTGTTAAGCTGTATAATTTTGACACAAATGAGAACAAATATTTGAAAACAGTATGTTATCTGTAAGTTACCAAACGCAGTATCAAAATTTGATGGTTGATATGTATAGGTCTATGGCTCTTCTTCAGAAGTGTTATATTGTATAAAACTTTGTCATGACAATGTGCTGGCATTTCTTTTAGGGGAGGGTGCCAAATGGACGAACTTCCAGGAACCAGCTACGGTTGATGACAATTTCACTTTGCTTCTAGTCATGGCAATGCTATTAGTGGACACGTGCATTTTTTTATTGATCACGTGGTATGTAGACGCGGTATTCCCGGGAGAATTCGGCGTTCCTCAGCCTTGGTACTTTCCCGTTACGGTAGGTCACGTTCCAATCTGTCAATTGTCTTGGGGAAAGACAACTAATTTTAAATAAAATTGATTTGTGTTAATAAAAAAACATTGACTTGGGAAAAAATAATTAGGCCCCCATTTGTAACTTACGCCAAAAAAGAAGTAAAAATATCCATTTTTTAAAATTTAAATGCCATTAAAAATATTGAATGTAAAATGGTACCTCTTGTATAACAATTTGGATGATTTTTCCCTATTAACAGCCCAAGTAAAACATAATATACATTACTTGCTGTATTTCCAGAAAACCTATTGGTGCGGGGCGGGATCAAACGTGATTGGCTGGGATGAGGAGAAGATGTCATCTCCATATTCCAAATCCGACTACTTTGAAAAAGATCCAAGTGCTTTAACAGCCGGCATTCAGATACAACATTTAAGAAAAGTACGTTTCGTTTATTTTCTTCCTCTCCATCTTTGTACGCGTCGTATGTTATTGCTGCCCTTTCTCGGAGCGACCTGCTGCGACCACGGAAAGTAGTTTATCGGGAAGAATGGAATGCAAATATTTCTTTATCCTGTTCTCATCTATTTTCTAAAAATCTCCGAGGCTATTAACCTTTATTGTTCGTCTTTTGTTTTCACAAATCCAGTCACCGACATCGTTATCATCTTGGTTAACCATTATAGCCTGGTATGTTCAGAATTTTAGGATTTTGTCTCCATAATATGTTTTTATTAAATCTCTAATTGGGCCATCCATTATCGCGGATGTTGATTTTTCTGGTAAGGCTAGATCCAACAGAGAACCAACATAAACCTTATTATATGAACTCGTATATGTCTGAAAATATTTATACGATTTATTTGTTTTATAACGAATGGCCCAGCATGCCTAATACCAAAAATGACAAGGGGCTGGAATGTGACCGAAATGTGCTGTTCTCTAATAATTAAACTTCAGCCTGTTACACACTGGGTGAGAGATGATTGGCTGACTTAATGTCAACGATCATGCTTCAATGAACTTAAAAACGTTGCTGCTAGTATAGTCATTCTATCGTTTTTGTGACAGGTATATAATTTATTATTAATATAGGAGTTTGGATCAGGGGAAGGTAAAAAGGTGGCTGTGGATGGAACCAGCTTAAACATTTACAAGGGACAAATCACTGCCTTATTGGGTCATAACGGTGCTGGG
>JAVFBY010173553.1:0-11300 GCA_034781015.1 Tonicella lineata | reverse complement strand
ATATTAATGCTAAAAACCCCATATTGCCGTATTGGGTGACCAACCAATCTGATTAAAATCATATATATATTTGCTCCCCGGTATTGTATTGTCGCAATGTAGATCTGACACCATACTATAGCAAACAGTGTCCAATGACGTCAACTATAGTGTGGGGTTCAAGAAATGTCACCGTTTGAATTGTTCAATAAAAAATCGGATAGCAACAAGCTGTGTTAAACATAGACGCTTTGAAGTCCCAGGGGAATCCCCTATTCACCACCTGGATCGGTTTGCGGCTCTCTGATTGGTCGGCCAATGGACATCGTTTGGGGGGTGGGGGTGGGGGGGACCTCAGACCTACATCGCGACCATAAACATGATAAAATACCGAGGAGCTAATGTAGATCTGATTTTAATCAGACTGGAGTAAGCCCTGTCGGTTTGGAATAAAACCTAGATGAAGCCGCGGTCTATTTACAATATAGGCCTACTGTTCAAAGATATATTTTATTATATTACCGCATATACAAACGTCCGCATATACCTCCTGTCATTCTAATTTTAGTATCGCTTATTTACGATACACAGAACTGTTCTAAATCAATGACTTTAATTTACCTGACACAGATAACTGTGTGTATGTATAAAATGTTGGCCTTCTTAGCCAAGGGTCTCCGGTTCGATCCATGGCGGAACCATGTCAAATTATCTTTCTCTGCATTTATTAAAATACACGTATTTTCCATTGGAGGGGAATGAAGGATTTTATATTTAACTGATAGAGTAATTTTGACCGTTTGGCGTTCATTGCTTCGCGTTTAATGTCGTGGCGAGGGTATTCGGCTAAATAACCGCGTGCAAGTCAAAATGGGTAACTTACTCGTCTGACAATCCATTCAAGCCAGAAATATAACTTGTCAGTTAGTAAGTGCATGGCCGGAAACCCCTCGATACGCATGAAACAGAATTTTCTGAATAATTGTGAAAGGGGAAGGGCCCAGCAACAGCAGCTTTACATTGGTTGACAATGTCCTCTTGTAGTCATAAAACGTATAACATTGATAACATTCATTCTCTTTTATAAAACACATGACAAGCATTTTTAATAACAAATATTTATAGTCAACCCCTCGATACGCATGAAACAGACTTGTCTGAATAATTGTGAAAGGGGAAGGGCCTCACAACTGCAGCTTTACATTTATTGACAATGTCCTCTTGTAGTGATAAAATGTAACATTGATAGCGTTCATTATCTTTAATAAAACACATGACAAACATTGTTAATAACAAATATTTATAGTTTTAGTACAGTTAATAATTGACAGCAAGTCACAACATATACATAATAATCACGGGGCTCCTAAGCTCAAGGGGAATGTCACGATTTAATTCTGTGACGTAGCGTGCCATGCGTACGGCCTTTTCTTAAAGGAACATCAACAACGCCAATAAGTTGCACTCTCATTCTGTCTTTATGATTTGCTTCTGTCTTAATAAATAACACAGGAACGAGTTTCTATTAATATTCTATCAGTAGCATCTTGTATGCTAGTATATCAAAACCGAGTTGTGTTTATGTAGCACATCATCAATATGGAACAATCTTGGATCATGACGAATTGAATCAACTGTTGAACAACAATATAATTCTGAGCAACTGCAGAGTCTTTAAACAACCAACTCTTAAGCAACAGATTGAGTGAAAAAACAGAAGTACAAAATATACACTTGTAAAGTATCAAAGATATACTGAACTGCATAACATTGCAATGCTTTTACATGTTTATGACACAATTTACTAGTATTTATCTAATAATTGAAATAAATGAGAGCGAACCTGTAAATAATGATTACACACATTCAACGGATTCGCTAGTAATACAGCAACTAACTACAAAACGACTAAGCTAAATCTAGTTTAATCTACAATGCAATTTAACGGCTGTGTGCAGAGGCGGGTGATTGAGAGTTGGGGGTGTGGCTTATTTCGCCAAACGAAAAACTACAAAACTTGCACGAAACAATCATTACCAACGATTCTTAGGCCTATATGGTCCACATGGTACTATAGATACTTATTTCTATTTTTACCTGCGGCGAAGCCTAGCAGGTCTATGCGAGCTTGGCGATATATATGGTGGGCATGGAGGGGGAGGTGGTGGCAATGTTAAACATTTAGTACTTAGAGGCCTTCTAGATAAAGGTTTTAGTCGCCGCAGGTGTCTTAAGAGCTTTTTTAGACACTGATTGATCAACAACTAACGCCTATCGTAGGTTAAATATGACCTGCTATTATTGTGTGGTAGAACTGGCGCTGTTTCTACGCAGGCATGATGCTCCGTCTACAGGTTTAGAACCACCATTTGCTCCCAGTAGCTTTAGTGCACCCGTACAACATTCAGCAGTAGGTGTTCAGGAGACAAGTGATTGGGTGTTATTCAGACATAAGATTTTACAGGCTGGAAGAGTGCACATACATTTGTGTTGGAATTATAGTACCATGTGAAATTACTGAAATATAATGCTAGATGATTTGTAGCCGAAAATTTTGAGTGATTTTGTAAAAACAAAAACACCTAAAAGCCCAATAATAGACTTTTGAAATAACATAGTGTCATTAAAACTTTAGGTAAACATACTTCTTTGGATATTAATATGTATATTACATAACTATAATTGCATGGTTAAAATAAAACATGGGGTGGGGAAGATGTAAACTATGAAGTAAGAAATGTAAGCAAGTACTAAGATTTCGAAACTGTATACAGATTATTTTTTTATTGTTCAACTAGCTATTTTATTGTAGAAACAATTTTTTTTACGTCAGCGAAATCTTTCAATTTTGTTGCTGATGGTAAATTGTAACATAGAGGAGACCACATAGTTGCCTCTTGGCTGTGTATAATCCTCTTGGAGAAGAAAGCATTACAACAAAAAAATGGCCCACTGTTGTAGGTCGCTATCGCTGCTAGGCTAATAGAAATGGTACCAGGTTAAGTAGTACCGGAGTTGTCGTTCCTTACAGGAAGTGACCCAAATTTTACCGGAAAAACCTTGGTAGTTATCAGAGGCCCACACAGTGATCGACCGCTGTCGACATCGTTTGAAACGCTTTGATGTAGCGATACAGATATGTTGAGTGTAAGTTATCTAAATCATCAATTTTATGTAGTTTTAGTGGAAGTTGTTTGGGTTTTGTGGATGTTTTGCAGTTCCATTCTTCTTGTAAATATCTAACTCGTAACGACCATTGCAAGAAATTGGCCACAATTCCCGATTTGATTCAATTTTTAATTACACGTATCAACGTGACGAAAACTGGAGGCTGGGTTACCTAATAATATAATGTTGGTAAATATAGGCCTATGTATCCGGTGATTTCGCGCGATAGCCATTTAAGCCGCTAGAAAATGTGGCCATTTAGTCCGCCAACATTACAGGACAGCATATCAACACGCTGCGCGCGTGCTCGCTTCAATACGCACTTGCTCCCTGGAGCAGAGTTAGATTATACAATAGACACATTCGACTGGAGGTTTTCGTTAAACATGACGAAGCCGTTGTCCAAGAATTATATTCGACTGGTACATTTGTGAAGTTTCGTTGAGCACGAAACTCCACAGATTTTTTCCCTTTAAAGTTTGTACTCCAGGGCTTCGTTGTGTTTAACGAAGAAGTCCAATCGAATGCGTCTATATAATCAGGCCCTAATGAAATCTAGTTATGCTGCTCCGCCAATCAAATGTGACTCGGCTGATTTTATTAGCGTTGATGGGCCTATTGAGAAATTCAATCGACTGAGACATTTTTATCAAGTACTTTTTTCTTCTGTCCAGTCGAATGGGCCTAATGTGTGTTTACTTGTGTTACTTAGAGTTTAACTCTGTACTAAAATGTAAACCAATCACCCAATTAGATGGCCGATTTTAATGTCACATGCAAAACTTATTGCTAAAGAATGTTGGTTAATTTTTATTTTCACATTGATCTACCTTTGTTTTGTTGAACAATAAGCATATCACAGATCATTATGTAGAGTTCATGCACAAAAAACGATAAATGCTATTTTTTCCAAAGCCTGTTCAAACATTTCCGTTCTTGTCTGTGAAGTTAGTTTTCCACAAAAAGCCTATTTATTCCTTCTGTTGGAATATAACGAGTTTTGTCATACAGCGATAAGCGCCACAGCCTATTTTTACTTATTCGTGGAATCGTGGATATATCTGTTTCTGACATGTAACCCAAACTAGAAGTTAGATCTATGTATTGATTGCTAAATCTAGATTTTTCATAATGTTGTATGTCATAGGTTGCACTCTTAAATTTGCAATGGGAAATATTCTGCCTTGACTTTTCCAAATTTGATGATTATAAAACATTAAATGTATAAAAACAAAGAAAATGGATTTATCTGCTTTTGCGTATGAACTCTTTATCATTATATTATAAGTATTCTGTTTATGTCAACATGTAAGGATTATCCCCCTTTAAGTGTGATGCAGAGTTCTCTCCCTTTGTTTATCGCAATGCAATTGATCATATTTTTTTGTTTTTCAAAATTTAAGTATTCTGTTTATGTCATCATGTAAGGATTATCCCCCTTTAAGTGTGATGCAGAGTTCTCTCCCTTCGTTTGTCACAATGCAATTGATCATATTTTTTGTTTTTTGCAAAATTTATCACTAATTGAAATTCTCTCATAAGTTTATACATGTATGTTAGTTTTTTTTTTGTACATTCTTTTATCTGAATTTAATTAACACCATGTATATTCGTAGAATCTTCCACACTGTAGGCTATGAAAGCTTGTAAAAAAAAAAGTTATTTAAAAAGTCTATGTATTGTCGCAATATTTATAATAGCTGTAGGCCTCAATTGCATCTTCTTTTTTATTTTTTACAAATGTCCTCACCATTTTTTTTGTATGTTTATTTCTGGCACTCTGTAGGGCTATATTTATAGTTAATTCGTTTCAGTCGAACTTTGGCCTCAATTCTGCGGTATGACCTATTTCAATGTTATTGTATTTATACATTGTATAGATATAATATATATTTTGTGTAGCACTGTTATCAGTCCTGTAACGGGCCTTAACGCCTGTTGGAATCTGAACTTAATTAAATTAAACCAAAACCAATAAACCTAAAGCCAAAACTTCAGGATTATAACAATTAGAGCAGTGAATGAATGGACTGATAATTCTTGCATGTTTTATAGGTTACAAGATGTGTTGAATGGATTGAAAATCAAGCTAGCAAAACAAGAGAAACAGTACAGGTAAGGGAAAAATATATGTCCAAACTAACAGGAATAAAATTGTTTTCAATCACATAATTAGAATTCGCCACAGCGTAGCTGAAATACCGCTGAATGTGGCGTAAAACACCAATCAATCAATCAATCAATCAATCATAATTAGAATTAACTATTAAAGAAAATAATCTGATTAAAATCAGATCTAAATAAGCTCTCTGATATTAAACTGTCTATGCTATGCAGATCTGAGGACATTAGTTAACCAATTGCAGGGCCGCTTAATATCGTTTCAAGGTGAGTAGGATCGCAGATCCTCCTGGGGCTGCCCTAGCAAGCAAGCATCTGTGTTTACCACAGCCTTGGTCCTGTTGATCTGTCTTGGCCTTTCCATTGGACAGTTTGAACAGTATCCTTTCTTGAACCCCACACTAGGCCTACATAACGTCAGCAAACATAGTTTACTACAGGATTACATCAGATATACATACTGACAGCTGCAATACCAGGGAGCTAATTTATAGATCAGATTGTAATCAGATTGCAAAGAAAACAAACGATTTGAGTCGTTTTACCAATATAAAGAATTGGGTAGCATTATAATAAAGAATAATGAACTGGACTTTAATTGTGATGGTTGAAAACATATGCATTTATTCGGTTATTCATAACTATAAATCTACCCGACTTGGTGTTGAGCAGCAAGGACCCATTTCAGATAGCAAACAAGCATAAATCCCTTGTTTAGGAACTGTCAGACAAATGGGAAATTAATTCTTGTCAATAAATCCATAATTTGCACATCTATAAAGCTTTCTTATGTTAATATAGCTGTTTAAATATTAAAGTGGGTAGTTGTGTGGGAGCTTCCTGATGCCCTGGGGCTCTCTGAGTGAAGAGGCACATGAAGTAGTTATTTTGTGGTATAGGGTTAAACCCCAATCAAACAAACAAACCGTTCGACTAGCATTAGAAGAAAAACATATATGTCACTTTATCATTGTTTGAATGACAAACATATACATGTGTACGGTAATCTAACAAAGGGAGAATAAAGTTTTACGTAGAAGCAAACTTTTTCTCAAGTAGACAACCTTTCCCAGGAAAAAGGAAGAGGATTTGATGTTCTATTCCTATCCCTATATCAATTATTTGTGGTGTTGAATGAAAATGGTCCATTTTGTTTGATATTAGGGATGAAAACCAGACGTTGACAGAGGACTATAAGAGAATCAGAAAACAGTTTGAAGAGTTGCAGAAAAAATCAAAGTAAGAGACAGGTTTCTGTTATTAACTTTTGCTGTATGGCTCAAATACAACATGTAGTAAAAAGTATAATTGTTTTGTTGTAACTTGCTCATTGATGAATACAAATAGTTAAATAATTTTTTTTTATCAAACACCTTTTCTCTTTGACATTTTGTTTTTTGTGTTATCTACATGCACGTGAATGTATCTCTGCAGCAGAGGTTTCCTTATCTTTTAGAGTAGGAGGCTTCCACTGAAAAGTAGGTGGCTACCATCAGTACAATTAAAACACAATATGCTACCACAATCATTCAAAGTAAAAAAAATAGGCAGTGACCCATGCCATTTTCTCCCAGAACTGACTGCAGCAGTTCGTTGGTTACCGCCTAGTGGCCAACTAAGGAAACCTCTGCTACAAAGGGCATGAATATTTAATCACCTGGTTTTCTGTTGTAGGCATTTCATGGCAGCTGATGCTAAGAAGTTTCATGATGTTTGGTGTATGAACGAAGAGGAGTTAAAGGACTTTGGAGAAAGTGTGGTTGATGCAGATAGAATCATACATGAACAACAGCTAGGGTTGGAGTATCAGATACCAGACATGTAGGTTAATCTTCAACACATCTTAATAACTGGTGGGAGATTACATTTTATATTCCTGAGATTATTGTACATAATATATCAACACGTTAGTCAAGTTAAGAATGCTCTGAGCAGCCACTCTCACAATAAAAGTGGGGTTGTTCGATTGCTTCAGTTTGTTCTGGGAATCCTGGAATCCCTAAACATCAATTGAACGAGACAGGAAAGATCACGTGACCTGTCTGGAAAGCTCTTGTTTAAGATGTGGAACAGCTGAAAGTCACATATTTATCCAGAGCCGCAAGTCAAATAGAAAAGCATTTCTGCTCCAATGCGTCCGATTTGTAGTGTGTTGTGGGACAGACGAATCGAACGTGCCCCAGGAGTGTCTAAATCCTCTTATAAGCTGAATTCTGAAAGTCTGTATGGTTTAAAATTATACCAAGGTGATTACAATAGCCTGTGCG
Organism: Tonicella lineata; assembly: GCA_034781015.1. Taxonomy (NCBI): domain Eukaryota; kingdom Metazoa; phylum Mollusca; class Polyplacophora; order Chitonida; family Mopaliidae; genus Tonicella; species Tonicella lineata. The sequence goes on along the minus strand of JAVFBY010173553.1, from coordinate 3,765 downwards.
GAGTAATATGATAGCAATATATAGGATTCATTCATGTCTATTTGTATGACCATTCATCTGTCTGTGTGACAGTCTGTCTGTCTGTTTGACTGACCGCCAGAGTGTGTGAATGCCCCATCTCTGTGTGGCCATCTGTCTTTCTGTGTCACTGTCCTTCTGTCTGTCTGTGTGATTGTACACCTGTCTGTGTGACTGTGCGTCTGTCTGTGTGATCGTGCATCTGTGTGATCGTGCGTCTGTGTGACCGTGTGTCTGTCTGTGTGACTGTTCGTCTGTCTATGTGACCATCCGTCTGTCTGTGTGACCGTCGGTCTGTATGTGTGTCCATCTGTCTGCCTGTTTGTTTGTCTGTCTGTCTGTGAACAGAATAACTGAAAACAACTGGCTCAAAGAGGCAATTGGTCATAGTCATGTTCAATGTGAACAAACATTAATGCTTCAGATGCTTTTATTATATGTTTAATTCATTCAATTATGATGGAAGTTTGGACTACTTTGTACAAGACATTTATATTATATGCTACTGTTTGTGTGTTTCTGGTGTTTATTAAGTGTTGCAATAGTTGTATAAGCTGTAATAGAGTCACTCCTGTAATAAGGCCTAATGATGTATAACAGTATATGGTTTTGTTTGTATTGTTCAGTATGTTTATGGAGAATGTGGGCCCTCTGAACAGTATAGCCAGTCAGGAGAAGCCTGTGTCCGCCTCACAAGTAATCCAAGAGGTCATGTCACAGTCGGGTACAGGTCAGTCATATGTTTCAATGTTATTGCAGTGAAGAAATATATAATTTTTTTTATATTTCTTTATTTTTGTGTTCAGGATACTATGAGCATGTACAAGTAAGGCAGTACTTATTAAAACATTCCCATTCCCAATTGTTGTACCTAATAAATTTATCAATGGCAAACCTGAGAATTTCACGGAACCGATTGTTCCCGGTACCGTGTCTTTACCGTAAAAAAAAAACACGGTACCGAAATTCCGTTTCCCATTAATATAATTGCAATGATACAGTTTTTACACAGAACCAAATTCTGTTTCCCAGAGTTTGCTATCAATAGAAAACACGGAACCCCAAAAAAGTTGGCTGTGCAATCTGAAATTCTCAGGCTTGAATGGCATACATTTGTTTAAGATCTCTTATAATCCCATTGAAGCATGGTAATGTTCTTATCACCTTCATTTTGTATAATGAATAGTTAACTCTTACAGCTATATAATCTAAAACCTGTGAAGAAAATATTGATCGTATTAATTTTGTTTCTGTCAGTTAAAAGTGTTTGTCTTAAATAATGTTAAATAACCCTTAGTAGTAGGACACACAGCAAACCAAATCTCAACTTTCAAGGTCATTTCTTGTAATTTTTTTGTTGCCAGGTGGTAGTCAAGGGGGCGGAGTTATTGACCGAGGTGATTTAGAATCAGAGGCGTATCAGGAGAGTGAACAAATGGATCAACATAAGAGCACTATAATGTCGAAAATCTCTGCATCAACCATCAAAATGATACTAGAGCTTCTGTGTGACGAATCTGTAAGTATTCATTTGGAAACTTGCTAGCTAATACAGGCCTGAGTTTTTGACGCCAATGATTGTTTCGGTTACGCAAAGGTTACGCAAACTGTTTTTCACGCGAACGTTCGTGTAAAGCAAAAATGTGTCAGTCACTTTTGATTTGTTCTGTACTTATCTCCTGTTGGTTGTCCCATCGTGTGAACATTAGTTTGCCTTTGAAACAAGATAATAACTCTCTGTAACATTAAACTCGGCAGCATGCTGTCAGTTCATTTTGCACCCAGATCTAACTTTTCAACGTACACTCCGGTTATATACCGGCGAAGGTTTTAATCAAATGTGATCAGTCTTTCAAAACATGGCAGATCAAGGCATAAAGTGTTAAGCGTGCTGATAGGTCAGTTGTAGCAAATTCACCAATGAAATGGCCTGTAAGTTAGCACATGGTAAGAACGCGCGAATTGCACTGTACACATTGTCGAACAGTATTCTGTCCTAGTAGATTCTCTGCTATCCCTTTGTCATTAAAACAGTTGTAAAGTATGTGTTTTACTGTATCTGATAAATTAGATTACGTTACAGGACACCTATAACCGATATTTCAACATAGAATGCGAAGAGTGGAATAAAATTCATAAAATTTCATATCCTAAATGTAAGTTTATCCTGAGGCAGAGTTTTTTTTTCTGGAAATCTCCTGCAATAAGATTGACAGCGTCGAGCCTAAGTTCAAGCGGTAGATTTAACGACAGACAAAATACAATTATATTTCCAAGAAAGGGGTTGTTTAATACACATGTAAAAATAAAGTGAGGCAATGTTTGGTATGCTTTCACATTTCTTTTATTACAACAGGCAGATGTACGCAAGAAGCACGAGCACGTGTATCAACTTTTGCAACTGTCGAAACCAGGAGTTAAGAGGCATCAGGAAATAGATTTTTTTTTTTGTGGTGTAGTTTTTTGCTCTTTTTTCTGTCTCGTCTCGCATGTTACCAGTGACGCGAACAGTGGTTTCCTTCACCCATGATGGGGCTGGCACGCCGCCATATAGGTGAAATACCCCTGAGTACTGCGTTAAACACCAATCAATCAAACAACCCTGCCAATTATTTGTTCAGTTAATCTACAGGTATTGAACCTTTGCGCAAAATGGATACGCTGATTATTAGGACAAACCTTTCTTCTGAAAAGATTATGAATGTTTAGAGCATGTACACATGCTTAGTTTAAATCTTGCGGCATATTTGAGTTCTCATAAGGCATAAATTAAAATACGCCTCCTTATCTGTAGCCCTGAAACAAGATTAGAGTTTTGTTCAACACTTACCTATCGTTGGAATAGTTGTGACAATTTCTCCGAGTTTGAGCTTATAGAGGATCGTTGTTTTACCAGCAGCATCCAACCCTACCATCAATATTCTCATCTCTTTCTTGCCAAACAGGCCTTTAAATATTGTAGAAAACACTGAACCCATCTTGGTTCTTGGCCGCTTTCAGCTCTTGCCTAGTGGGGCAAATACGTTACAACTCTGAAGTGAATAAAAATATTTGTTTTTAAACTGTTTGTGAATCCAAAAGCCAAATTCACTGATATACATTTTTTTTAAAAATCCTAATATCAGATTTGCTTAGGCTACCTGTTACTATGTTTAGATTAGTATGTTTGTTGTACAACCCTGGGGCACACAACTCGACACAAGAGACCTTTACATGAGGGATCTTTTCAAAGGTTTAACGCAAGTACTGTATGATAAGTGCTGAAACAAATACCATATTTTACAGGGATCGAAATGGAGGCCTGCAAATAGCCAAAAGCAGGCAAAATTTGAGCAAAAGCAGTTTATGTAAAAATTGGCCTGCTTAATCCCTCCAAAAATAGCAGGTCAATTTTTTCCAGCTCAAAACTACCTGCAATATGTCAGGGCTCCAGATAAGAGGCGTATCGGCGTATTTTACGCCTTTAAAAACCCAAATACGGCCACAGAAAAAAAACTAAGCGTATCATATACGCCTCTTGGAATTCACGTACGGCTGTTAAATTCTCAACAAGCGTACACAGACAATTTATATTCAAAACACGCACCTATAAAGTCAGAATACAGGCAAAAGGTCTTTCATTGTTTACGTGACCTATTTTCAGAAGAAAGCTAAAACCTATCTGCGAATTTATTTGCCCATACAGTTGAACAAATAGTTGGTTGTTTTTGTAAATGATGTACCATATTCAGCTTTATTTTGGTCAGA
>JAVFBY010173442.1:0-11300 GCA_034781015.1 Tonicella lineata | reverse complement strand
TATTGAGTTGTAATAAATCCATATTATTGTTTTATGAAGTTGTTCGCCTATCAGTCATTGATAAAGAACCGTAGGTTGCAATAACTTATGTTAAACTGTATACCATAGTTAAAAACTGTGTTGTAAATTGCAGTGCATTTTGTTTTTGTCTCATTATGATTTCTTCGTGTATCTACTTTTTTATTGTTAGTTTTATTACAAACATTATAGTTCTATGATTGCAATAGAGCTAATTCATTTTCAAGTACTCGAGCAGAAAGTGAGTACGTTGCTAGTGTCAACATTTTATTGAATGAATCATCTCATATGATGGAAGTTTCTTCAGATATTAAAGAAAAACATGCTATTAAAAGTGAAACGTTTGTACTTGTTTTTACTAAGCTTTTTTCTTTTAGCCTCAGGGCATCGGTATCTTATAGAGTGTGATGTATTTATCATGTAATGCTATTTTGTCAGTGTGTAAAGAGTAACAAATAGTTCAGAAATGATATCACTTGTTGCCATCCAAATAACATGGTTTATTGAAAATGTGAAACTATTGAATACCGATCTTCTAATGAAATAAATACTTTGAAAAATTACCTTTTATCCAATATCATGTTGACCTGCCATGCAACTTGACCAACGCTAGGGCTGTGCTAGTCCTTGAGGTAGTTCCTCTGAATCGTAGCCACCTTAGCAGAAGTGTTGCCAATTATTGTCTGCAAGCCTAAAAGGGTATTGTCGTCCTGCCACATTATGACATTTCATTGGTGTTGGGGTCTTCGATATCCATCGCTTGTGAAGATTGACATGGGTGTCGTATTACCAAGAGGTTGTGCATCACACAACACGCCATCACAATGCTTTTTACTCTATGGGGATGTTGCTGCATGGTTGTTAGGATGCATCCGAATCGATGAGTAGATTTACCAAATGCGTTTTCTACCACTCAGCGTGCCCTGTAAAGCCCATAATCAAATATCCTTTGTTCTTTGGTCATGCCACGGGTGGAGTAAGGTAGCATGAACCACGTTCGAAGGCCAAAGGCGTCATCTATAACCAAAACGAATGGCATTGGCTGATCATCATTTGGCAGCAATTCAGCTTCTGGAAGCGAAGCAGTGCGTTCTCCCAGGGCCTCGTAAAATCCAGTCCTTAAATATGGCCGATCGGAACATGTACCATTTGCCCCAACGTCTAGAAAGAGAAACTTGTACTCCTCATCAACGGCAGCGAGTAGTACAATGGAATTAAACCTCTTGTAATTGTAGTACAAAGATTCTGCCAAAGGTGGACAGCGGATGGCAACTTGTTTCCCATCTCTGGCTCCGACGGTGTTTTATGGAAATTCCATTTTTTTGAAAATTGATTAGCTACCTCCTTTCATTCTCTTGGGGTGCTTGGGCATTTCATCACTTCATCGCACTCCCAAGAGTAATGGCATCACAGGTTTCAGGGACAACTTTACTAATTGGGTTGTGTGCCACACGAAATCCATACTGGAGACTTTTGTATGAGTCTCCCGTCGCCATGTACATGTAGCCGTGCTATAGCAATCCGTATACCTGGATCTACGGACTTTCGCCAAAAAGTATCATTCTTTTGTATAAGGGGCCCAACGCGTTCTATCAACTCATTAAACAGTTCATTGGTCATATGGAGAAAGTTTTTGTAACCTCGGGGGTCTTCTTGACTTAACTCCACTAGAAGGTGTTCATACTGGCCAAATAATGGACGTTGCAGAAGCCTTGGTTTCACCCAAATTTCTCTTTGCCGTTGTCCACGGCGAGTACGCTGGTCCCTATCACATACAAGCAAAGCTGCTGCAGCCAACAGATTTTCTTCTTTCTCCAGGTCAGCAGCTTGTATGTGTTCCAGGTTATTGAACATGGTGTATATGGAGACATAAGAAAGACTATGACACAATCTATAACCATCATAATTATATCTATTATTTCACCCGTTAAATCGGTCTGTCACGTGATTAATCAAATGGTACGGGCGTCTTACTAATTCGTACTAGCGTCTTGTGAATCGCACCCATGCCGTAGTGACGCCATAGGGTAATATCAACATTTCTAAGTATGCCATGGTAAATCGTGACGGTTTCGTAACACTGCCTTAATAATTCGTAAAACTATCGTGACAATATCGCATTACTGTTGCCAACATCTTGACGGCATCTTGAAAGCGTCTTAACACCAGGTTTAATTCGATAGACCGTGAAGGTTTGGGTTTTGAAAATCTTGGCACTACACTAGCAAAAGTCGTGTATGCGGAAAAGGGGTTTAACTTTCCTATGAGTCCTTATTACCAGCAAGAGTCACGTGATACAAACACTTGTTCTTGGTGGCATCTTGTTAAAGTCGTGTTTGATAGCATCACCGTCGTAATGGTATCTTATGAGCGCCATAGTGATGTCGGGCTTGTCGTAGGTATTGTGGCGACTACGAATGACTACGAATGGTCAAGAGGCCGTTACGACACACCACGACAACGTTAAGACAAAATTACGACTCTTCTACGATGCTGCTGCGGTCGGCCAAGACATTTTTCACCACTACTGTTCAACAAGATTGTTTTAACATACCCAAATAATCTTGCTTCTCCGGGACTGCGCAAGATTCCTTTACGGTCTTCTACGGTGGACCACGATTATCCACGAATATGAGTACGACGCCGTTGCGAATGTGAACATTTGAAAAATCTTGCTCTACCGTAGCAAAAGTCGTATATGTGGGAAAGGAACTTGAATATAAACATTTTCATATTAAGGGTTATATTTACATTAAGGGTTGCAACATCAGCGCCATTGCGACTGACTCGCAACCGAATACACCACGTGATCCATCGTATTTAATGGTTGTTTATATGTTTTCGCGTCTAAACACACAGTAGATGTTCCTTACATCGAAAACGATTTTTGTTAAAAAAATCCCCGCGAAGTCATTTTTGATTTTATTTATTTTTATTTTCTGATATTTTTTTGTTGTTCGGGGTTCGGACTTATAACTTAAGTGACAGTATTTTGTATTTCCTTTCAATTATGTTTTATTCGTGCTTAACATTCACATTGTGATAACCTGTCTTTCGTTTGGTTACCCCTTAATTTCCGCTAACCAGAATGATACTCTGACAGCTCCACCGTTAGTTAAGTATCCCAGATGGCGATTATAACAGAATGACATTTTTAACATAGACAAGGAACCTGCAACATAATAGTAATCTGTTTATTTAACCATAACTATGCTACATTGTTACAATGTAACTACAGTAAAAGTTGGCCATAGCAATATTTTTCCGAACAAGTCTTTGTTAAAAAATATTCTCTTTTATTTGATTTTGTCAATCCCTACGATCACTTAAATGTAAATGCTAAATAGGTATATCCTCTGACTCGCTTGATTTAGCAGCATGATGAGTTACATGTAGTTGTATAGTGTTTCGAATCCACGACAATTGCTCCTTCGATATTTGCTCCAGCGACAATTGCTGTGCGACATTTGCTCTGGCGACAATTGCTACGTTCCCAATATTGATCTGCTGTATTGGGCACCATAATCGGCGATACATATGGCTGACGTGAGCCAATTCTCGGTAAGCTATAGCTATTGGGGGACCTTTTTGATATGTTTAATATTTAATGTTTATGTTTTCTACTCCTTAACCACCCACTAAGAATCTACGTACAATCGGAGCAATTGTCGCCAAAGAAATTGTGCCGGAGCAATTGTCGCCAGAGCAATTGTGTCGGAGCAATTGTCGCCAGAGCAAATGTCGAATAAACATCTTTTCCATGACATTGCTGTAAAAATATCGAATAGTATTAATTCTGGTTTCCTAGCCATAAAAAAATCGACAGGGTTTAACATGAACAGAAGCTACTTTTTTCCTACAGTGTACCTATATAAATGTAAATGTGCCGTCTGTCTATCGCCAATTGGAGTTCATGCACCTTGTTTTTATTGGTCTCTAAATACAAAGAATTACCGCCTAGTCGACATAACTCTAGTGGACTGACGTTAGGGGTTGCCAGGAGGCGAGAGGTAAATGATCGTAGTCGTTTTGTATTTTATGTTAGACATTATTTTGGAAAGGATAGACGACCATAGCAAGACCTTGGCAGGTAGTTTCTCTCGGAGAACTATTCATTACTTCTGGAGAGCCTCTCGATATATTCTCGCACTGTCATGTTAACTGCCATGGGGACACTTTTCAGCATATTTGTTAGTGATCAGTCTCAACATCTTCAAAACCCCGTGCGGGTCAAACATTCCAAAAACAATTATACAACAGTTAATATGTATTACTTCAAATAGATTATACTTACTTTATTGTTCCTGAAATTTCTGACATAAAATATTTCGACAAGGTTAACTTATTTGCAAGAAATGGGGCCAATGCCAATGCAATATTTACATATTATTTTTATATAGGACATTGTAAATATATTTTTAATTCGTTTAATGCAATTGGTATCAATCTTTAATCAAGATAAATGTTATGCATATTATTTTTACCATAATTTACAAGACTTACATGTAAGCATACTTTATTTTTGTAAAGGAAAAAAAAAGCTTGTTGCTGAAGAGGGGTAACATTAACTTTATTTAATGTTAATTTTTATGTTTATTTGTATGTATTGCATTTATAAAAATATATATATTTAAAATCTGTAAGCCAAAGGTCTCGGGTTCGATTCCCGGTGGAGGCATGTCACATTTTCTTTCTCTGCATTTATAAAAATATATATTTAATATTTCCCGAGATAAAAGTGTCAAAACGGGTTAAATATCCACATCAAAGCTTTTTTGCTCAAGCTCCCATTTACTATAATGTTAAAGTCGTTGTCATTCGACGTCACTACCGATATTCAAACTAGCTTGCTCTCCCTTATAATGACTTTGGGACCAATGACATGCAGGCATATATTTTTACACTAAGAAAATACTGAAACCTGGTTGAAATTCAGTTGTCTTTCCCTTTAATGTTCATTTCACCCCGTACGATATGTAGTAACCTTTTAAGTATATACTCCTAAGTCGTAACCTTTGGCTTGACTTTAACAAATCTTGGGCAATCAGAAACGTAGCAAATGAGGGAATCGCGATATGTCGTTACTACAAAAAGCACAGTGTGAAAGGTCATGAATAGCAGTATGTTTTGAGTCTACATTGTTACTGCCTGACGGTGAGGAGAAACTTTTGTAAGAGAGCATTTATAAAGCTACCCTTCTCATTTAATGTGGTTATGTTTCTGGGTCCGCTTTAAAAAAAACTCCTCAATCTAAGGTGACTGTAGCCGTCCTGACAATACAAAACATTCAGTCCGGGTTGCATCATAATAATGGTCACCTCAGGATAGCCTCAGAAGGCTTTGTGAGAGTGGGCCCTGCGTTAATGCACTGTTGATGTCACCGCTGTCATAACATTGAAATATGATTGCATGACATTAAACACCCAGCACCCAACTAAACATAATAATTGTTCAGATGACCACTGCCTAAAGTGGCTATAAGCCGGATTATAAATGTGTCCGTTCACATGCCCAAAGTTAAAGCGGATTAGTTTTATCAACGTCCATTGTTACCCAGTGTGGTCCTATGGTGACGTCATTGCATCTTTGTATCTAGGGCATATACGCCAGGTCCCTTCAGACGAAAATGTTAAACCAGTGTAAGTGCTGAAACAGGCTCGAAGTCACATATAAAGTGGGTTAAATTAATCCGGTTTAAATGCCCCATGTGTGCTTTCATACGGCCAAAATTAAACCGGTTAATAAATCAGTTTTAAATGTTGCAGTCTGAACATCAGGCCTATAATAAATTGAACAATATTGTGTTTTGAAAATCGTTTCTGTACTTCAATCTGACAGATGTTTAGTATTCTCGTTAACTACATTGATATTCCTTTTCTATTACATGTCTGTAAAAGATAAATCATTAAAACTAATCAATTAAAATGTATTTTTGATATATATATATAATTCATTTTCAAGTGTACGCCTATAATGAAATATTTGTTAACCACAATGAAACGAGCTTGTATTTGTATAATTTATACAATACATAAATATATATCTGATTTGCAATAAAAAAAAATCACGGTGTTATTGTATCGAGTTCTTACATTGGGAATCATTTGTGTTTTTATAATTTTTTTCTATATCTAGTCTCTCTCGCCCTAAAACGCTATAAGTTATAAAATATAGACATTTACAAGAGGAGCAAAGAAGAAAATAAAGTCTCCACAAGAAAGAGCGAAGCAACTAATTGATATTTGGCCTAATGTATGGTGGACTGTTAATGTCATGCTAAATGTCTTTCGCTTAAGAGGTGGGCACACTAGGCGAATTGTAAAGCGAATTTTAATCACCAAAACATTCGTCTAGTGTGTCCAGTGCGGCGAGAGTCACCGAAAGTCGGCCGAATGCATTCGCCAAACATCAAGCTTGATATTTTCGGCCAAATATTTATCGCCGGCGTGTCATCCGCCTAGTGTGTCCACTCCAGCGAATTTTAGTGCGAACTTTATACTTCCTCAACCAATCACAGACGCGCTAGGCGTAACATGACAAAGGCAAACCGACTTCCAGTAATAGGCGTACTCTTATTATATTACCAATAGTACATCCGAGCAGGTGTAATTTAATTTTCAGATGATCTATCAAAATGCAATCGTCTTAAAATTCGCCTAGTGTGTCCACCCAGTCGCCCAATCATTGCAACTTTGGCGGCGAATATTCGGCCAAATCACCAGCGAGTGAAGGCCGCCTATTGTGTCCCCAGCTATAAGCAAAAATTAAAAAGAAATCGCTCAGAAATCAAAAATAACACATAGAAACTTTTGGAAATCGACATGATAATGCTACATACAAATCTTGCAGAATGTAGTTTTGCTTCATTAATCTTTAGTATAACGTTACTAAAATCAAATTGGCATTAACTTCCATACAGTGGTGTCACTAGAAGACATTCAGCGGGAACTCCGAAAGCTATCCACGAATTGTCAGGAATTGTCACGTATTGTCACAAACTGCCACGAAATCTCAAGAAGTCTCACGAAATAATTTTCGTATGTATATTGGCAGCCATTTCGTGGGACTTTGTGGCTGTTGGAGAACTGCTTTAAAATTCGCATCGTGTGTCCAGTTCTGCGAATCTCGCTGAGAGTCGGCCGAATGCATTCGCAGTACATCAAGCTTGTTTGATAAATGCGATCGCCTTAACATTCGGGTAGTGTGTCCACCCAGTCGCCCGATTAAAGCCGGCAACAAATATTCGGCCGAATCACCTGCAAAAGAAATTCGCATAGTGTGTTCCCAACTTAAGCCCAACTTTTTTATTTTGACCCAAGGGATATATTTGAAGATAAAACCGAAATCACCTGGAAAACTTTTATTTCGCCAAGCCTGGGCTAAAATGGGGCGGTTCAAAGCCGACAACAGGGGGCTTTGCATACTGAGCTAGTTACTCGCGCGACATGAACGAGTTCTGATAAGAACACAATCGATATTTGTGCAACCATACATGGAAGTTAGACTGATCACAATTACCATCATAAAACCGCTTCGATGATGTTTTGCGGCTCTAAACTTTAGGACAAAGTGAAAATATATGAAACATGAAAACATTTGTACGTTAATGAATAATAATTAATTCTATGTGCATTATTTGCAAAATCTCCAAACTCAGAATTGTGAAAAGCACTCGAGATGGCACGCGTCAAATGATTTCAGATTTGAGACTCTCGTCACACTCGTAAGTCGAAGTTTCGGAAAATATTGTTAAGCATGAAGTTAATACGTGTGAAAAATTACAAATAGCGAGGCTGCCAGAGAAAGCAAGAGAAACAAATAATTAGTTTACTTAGGGAGAAAACAAAGTCAAGGCGTAGAAAATATAGAGTGGTTTGCAAAAGTTAAACATTTGGCGACAGTTTTATATTGTGGACTTGTTACAAAAAGAATCGTCAAGTTTATATTTTAGAATCTGGGAAAATGTACTGGGGCAGCGCTACAACATTTTAACATGTTTTAAGGCCTACTGTATTAATGCCAATTTCCAAATAACGGAAACCATTTGGCATTGTGAGTCCACTTTATATAATAAATTCATTAAAACGACATACAATGGACACCAAGTTGCCAACAAAAATTGAACAGTAGTACTGTAAAGAGCTCGATCTGCTTTCTGCTTTATTTTAGTCGTTAAATTGTGTGCAATCTTTCACAAAGAACATTTATTTCACAAATGCCTTGCTTCGAAAAAAATATCTGTAGCATCGAAGTTGGCCTCGAAACAATTTAACTGTACTCAACTTATTCAATGATTTGACAATGGGACAATAACTGTCCATTCGTAAACAAGAAGGAAAGCTCTTCAGATACCTGCGGCGACTAAAACCTTTCTCTGGGAGGCCTCTAAATACTAGATTTTTAACATTCAAATCCCCACCTCCCCCACCACCCCCCCGAGTTTACACATAGTGACTGTCGTTCGTGCTGGCTAAAACACTCATACCTTCTCCAGAAAACTTAAGAACAACAACAACTAAAACAAAAGCGCCAATAAAAGAGTAACTTCTATAGACTCCCTTCACTACGGGGTATATATAGAGAAAATAAATGGGGATCACTAGTGAATAAAATGGAGCTATGTTACCCTTGTAACAGGAAGAATCATCTATGTCATTGACTAACAATTGTATTCAACTGAATATTCCTTTCATGCCATTGTTAGTCAATGAGATAGATAGCACCGCCTGTGGTATGGGTGACATAGTTATCTCCATTTTCCCACTAACGATCATCATTCATTTTCTCTATTTTTACCCCGTGGTGAACAGGGTCTAGAACTTACTCTCTTAGTGGCGCTTTTGTTTTTGTTGTTGTTCTTCTTCTTCTGAATGTAATACTAACTAAATGGACTATTTCTCTGTCAATAATGCAAGGATTGTTCTGAAAACTTGCCAGTATATACCTGGTGGAAATACGCAAGTCATAACGTAGCCGGATTGTTTTCATTTTGCCGTGGTTTTCTAAAAAAAGTGAGTTTATAAATTTACACAGCCTTAATATAAAGGCTATGAGTCATGTATTAATAATACAATACTCAAACACTGCATCCAGGGGATTTGTATTTGCTGCAGGCCACGGGGTTTGCCTCGCAGTGGGAACTTGTTAAATCATGGTGCAGATTAGTTTAATATTTGAATATATGTATATGGATGTCTGTATGATTTCCTTGTATTTTTTACTATTTATTTCCCTGATATTATTTTATTTCTTGCTTTACCTAAACTCCATAAACAATTTATTTATTAATTATTGTATTTCTGTTTTACTTATCTTACGCAATAGCACACCTCTTATTTATAGATTTAGGACCGATAATCATACTCCCAATAGAAACTGGAAGGTGGAGTAATACTCCTCGAGCTGAACGTCTATGCACTGTTTGTAGTAGAAGTATTGGAGATGTCATGTGGTGTTTGGGAGTAAAACGTTAAGTAATTTAAGGAACGATTTGTTAATACCATACCACCCTATCGTTATTTTAGACCCAGTGCTATCAAGTGTAGAGAGTTGTTTCAGTTCAACATCTAAAAAAGTTGTTAAAATATTAATGCATTAAAAATATGTATACAAAATGTCTGCCGTGTATACGGCAACTCTGTGTAGTTAACTCCTGTTCCACCCAGTGGGCAAGGAATAAATTTAAAATTGTGCAGCCGTCATATTTATTATTAGTGAAATAATCTATAAGTAGGCCTACAGCAGCGCAAGTCACGATGGCAAAGCGAACTGTGCAGTTCCAGACAGATCTTTGGACAAAGTTAACTCCCTTGAATGTTAGTAAGACAGCCGCTAGGTGAGCTAAGGGTAAATGGGACACAAACTTTGCGTTCTTGACACAATGTGCATGGAGCATCGAAGTCTTGCCGAGAGCTCTCTAAGTTTTCCGGTATTATACAAGTAATTTGCAATCTAAAAGGTTATAAACTGCCTGTGGGTAACACTCTATATGTAAATACTGGACGGAAGATGTCTGTCGACACACGCTCTGAAGGCGTATCAACGGGGATTTGTTCACCGGATCAAGTGACGTTTGATGGAGCAGGAAAAGGGGCAGATAACCCCAATCACACAAACTCGATCGACTCTGATGAACATTACCGACAGTTTGAGTGTCAGTTTTGTCGGTGTATCAGATTGTGTTTTGGATTATGTAAATCAGACCAACAAAGATAATAGTATATATAAGATCAAGTATGATCTCCATTGACATTCATATATCCATCTAGGTAGATCTAGCCAAACATTAAACCTGGGACAGAAATGTATCTTATCCCATCTTGTCTCAGATTAAACCAAGGACTTTTATCACAATGCAGAGGAGCCAAGATGTCAAAGAGCACACTTAAAACATACGCACAGTTTAGATAGAAATATACAAACAAAGATTTTTCACGACTTTAAACAAAGTTACGAACACATTTCGTGACATTTGCCTACTTCAGATGGGATACATATAGGCCTACGTTAGTTTCATATGTGTCTATATAACTTATGCTTTTTTTTCTATATTGTCTACATCAATTCAGCTCTTGAATTTTAGTCTATTGTCAATAACTACATATAACTGGTTGTTGTAACGCACCCAAGGATGACAACTCGAGTTTTGGTTCATTGAAAACTTTTCTCTGATAGTTAATTTAGAACATTCATTTTTCGTTTTTTATTAATCGACATATCTGTGCCAGTGCAATCTACTTTCTCAAAATATATCTTAGAACAATCTGATAAAAATCACATCTATATTAGCTCCCCAGTGTTGTATTGTCGCAATGTAGATCTGAGGACATACTGTAGCAAACAGTTTTTCAATGACGTCAACTAGTTTGGGGTTCAAGAAAGGTCACCGTTTAAATTGTCCGATGTAAAACCAGATAGCAGGAAACTGGTTAACATAGATGCTTTTAAGCTAGGGCATCCCAGAGGAATTCTAACGCGCATACTATGAATTGGTAAGCAGCGCTCTGATTGGTCGACCAATCAACATCATTTGATAGGGTATGTCTTCAGATCTACATCGCGACAATATAAATACCAGGGAGCTGATGTAGATTTTAATCAGATTATATCTTAGATATGCAAATATTGATTTAGAAATGAAGTTAGTTATATATTGTTTTGCGTTTTAATTAATCGACACGAATGTACCAGCGTAACTTATCTTTGGAAATACATTAAAGGGTTTATGAATAGCTCAGTGTTTGGCCTACAAGGCTTTCTAACTTTCTAAGATCCTTAACAAA
>JAVFBY010173331.1:0-11301 GCA_034781015.1 Tonicella lineata | reverse complement strand
TTTGATTGGACTATGCGTTTTGCTATTTTACTTTGATCTTTCTCTGCCAGGAAAAACTAATAATCGTGGCAAGGCTTGTCTCAAAACATAGTGGCGAGATAAGAATTGCCTAGGGAACCGGAAGTGTTAGTCAAACTGTATCATTAGGTCGGTGCTATGTCCTCTAGTTTTATGTCCATGTACTTGATAACCTTGTAAAATAGTCATGGAAAATTAAAGGCATGGTAAAAGGATGGTAAAGGATCTTATGGTTAAGAAACAAAACAAAAGAAATATTATATTGAATACTTGGAAGAATATTTAATTGTTTAAATAAAGGAGCTGTATGCATTAGACGATATGACAAAGAAAGTGTGCAAGTTGCTCGTTTTTGAAGCATTTGAAGAGCCTAAAGATGAGATTGATATGTGTTTCCCAATACGACATTCCCATATGATATAAAACGGTGAATAAGTGTATCAGGGTTTTTTGTTAATGGAAAGTTTCAAATGGTTGATGACACCCAAATTGTGTGAAATCTTAGAGAAAATGTGCTGAATGTGTTTTACCCAAACCCTTATTAGATTGTGTGTTTGTTTGGTTGATGATTACCGTCACACTCGTGATTATTTCACCTAGAATATGACGATAGTGCATTGCAGGTGTTTTGGAAAACCGAGAAGAAACCTCGTAAAAAGTTCACCGCGATCTCCTCACTTCACCACAAAGCTTCCCTGATGAACCAGGTTAACAGGCGACCTCGAACGCATACGGCACATTAAACTATACGGTGTGGTGGTGTTTTAAGCTAAAGAAAAAGGCGACCTTACATTATTTATGTATTCGAGTTTTTTTTATTGACATACGTAAATGCAGTCTTTCCTCGTCGCTTCGAGAGATGGAATACTCTATCACATAACACCCCTAAAAAAACAAAAAAACAAAATCACCACATACAAACAAAAACATACAACAAAAACAATATCGCCAAAGTAGGGTTTAGCGTTTAAGTGTAGCCTACTGTACTGTTTATACCATTACTTCCCTTTTAGTATATTGGACGTCTATGGAAATTCCTATACTATAATGAGTTAAAGGTGGCTAAAAGCAGAAAATGATAAAACTCCACAAACTCAATATACCGTATAGGCCTATGACATAACTTAGAATATCATCTATTAGGAAAAAAGTTACCATACAGAGGGAAGTTATTCTTGTCAATGCTTCCCATTTTTCAACTTCTACGTGCCGCACAGAAAAAGTACAACTCAGTTTATACCGATTCTTAAGACTTAAATCTGGCATTTCCATTCAGACTCACTTTATCTTTAGAACGTCTTCCTATTTAAATATTATTTTCTTGGTCATTCTGTTTCAGGCACAAATTTCCCATTAAATAAGCGTATAATAAGTACGTGTCCCCGCAGAGGTGAGTAAGTTCCATTTTTCACAGATAAGATGCCAGACTTTGAGTTCCGAGCTTTGATACAGAACTGACAAGACGTTGTAGTTCATCTGGTTTGAGTAAGACATTTTCTTTACTGCGCTTCTCGGATAAGAAGAGAAAAGCTGTTCAAGATCCGTAGCTATTTTACATAAGCTAAGCTCTGAACTAAGTAGCCTATGGCTGTAATTACAGTTTTATAACAGATAGTATCATCTTGCTAGCTCTGCAAACCGACGTATTACACTAAAGTTATGTGGATGTCCAGGTTATTATCCCATGAGGCGCTTCAATATTGGTTCGACAAAGACCGACAATAGCAGTATTATGAACAGATGTGAGGCTTGGAGGCTGATGGTTTAAAATATATCTTAGCTAGGTTATTTAAGAAAACCTTATGTACCCCATAAGGATTCACCTACATAATCTGAATCCGATGTGGATGGAAAAGCTTTCTTCAACTACATATTGAAGCTGGTAAGTACAATTGATAATGCCGTTCTGTTCTATAAGTATAGCCCTGCTACGGGGTAGGTGGGATTAGGATGCGTTTTAATTTCTCCATCCGTCCGTCCGTCTGTCCCTCACCCTTTGGTTTCAAATAACAGCTCAATCTTTTTTTTCACTAGACTTTATATAAATTTCCATCGAGTACTTAAGTGATGCCTTTGGTTAATTTTGCGTTTCTACAGCGCATACCGAATTTGCATATTGGAATCTTAAGCTATAATTTTGTCAAGGTTAAGATCTGCCATACTTTGCTTAGCAGAGCCTATCTCTAGAAGCGTTCAATATTTAAAAGCCAAACGTTATAAGCCTACTTGAATCAGGTACCATATGTAAGTGGTGCCTTTGATATTTTTACGTTTCCACAGCGCATACCTAATTTGCATACTGCAACCCTATAGGTCAAATATACTTTCCAGTTATGGTATATGTGTCCTGCTTTCATTTTCGGAACCTATATTTTGGGTATCATTTTGAGGATTTTTTAAACTTTAACCCATTATTGCAAGGAAACAAAGACAAAAAAGAAAAAACTGAATGACGTTTTGGGGGTATTATGATGTATTATAGGTTGATCTAAAATTGAACAGTTGGCGTAAATGGTGTAAAAGAAGTAGAATTTAAAACGGAAGTAGCTCAAATTTACATTTTATGAAATATATTTTTTCCTGTAATTTTCAGGAAAACAAAATTTACTTATTATTGTTCTACCGAAATAGAAGATTCAGAATATACATACATGTGCTGCAAAATTCATAGTAGCTTAAAAGTAAAACCGTGAAACGTAAAAACAATCTGTTGAGGTTAGAGTATTCTTAAATATTGTTCTCCGCTTTCTGTAATGAGCATATTGAAATCTAAAATATCGGCGTTTAATAATACGCCATCCTTTTGTTTCCGGAGCCTATCTCGATAAGCGTTCAATATTTTAACCAGTCTAGATCTGTACTTCAATCAGGTGCACAAGTTGTACCTTTTGTGTATTTACGTTTCTATATCGCATGTCTAATTTGGATATTGCAATCTGCCTGAGTGTAACGGTAGCTTCCCGATGCCAGGGTGTTCTCAGGGCTGAGGTATCAGCAAAAGTCCTTGTAAAGTACTTGTCCTCTTTCTCCATCCATTTGCTTGATTCGCCGTCATATGATTAAACATATCCCTGGGCAAATCATTTGATATTGACATCGCTTTTTGCTGCCGCTCGCATTTTTAGCAGAATTATAATTTTTAACGGAACGATAAGTTTATGGTATCATGAACTAATGTGCTTTGTAAACAATTCACAAGCGTTTGTGGTACGTAAACATTCATGTTGGTTCACAATAAAATAGCTGGTCTGTAGTTAATGGCGAACATTACAGCTAGCGAATATTTTTCAACTAACTTTTGTATCATAGAAAAAAAAATCTGCGACAATTTACTGATGCAGAATACCGAACAAGGCTATATCCATTTTGAACGCCTTTCAGTATTTGATTAGTTAAACACCTCAGCAAGTAACCTGCCTTTATCCGGAAACCAATAAAAACTGGCGGTAGTTCATTGCTAACACATGTTATACAGATACATTGTTACCCGGTTTGATTTGGTCGTTAAAGGAAGATAAATTGATAGCATAAAAAGTTGTACTGTGCAACACCGTGTTAAGAATGGTGTTCTCAGTTTAATGAATTGCTAAATAATCTCTAGAGAACAAACTAAAGTCGTTATGGTGGAATTTTCTTGCTAAATAATAATAATTTAAAAACCAATCAGCAATACCCTGCTTCAGTTTGCGGGAAGATACCAAGTGATATGTACTGAGTAATTGTATTTTTTGTAATGGAAGTAACGCCTCTATGAGATAAAAAGTCCACCATACAATTATATACATTATTATATGTTCGAGCATTTGCTAAATCTGGTGCTCTATATACACAACCAGCCAACACTTTACCACAGTTCAGCGCCTGCATGCAATTTTGCTTTGTTAAATACTAGTATACATCAAACTGACCACTTTATGTTGAGAATAGTTGCCGATATGCATTAATGAGTTGTTTTTTTTTGGCTCATCTTGTATGACAAACCATGCTGATTAATATGCCTCCTTTCAGGGAGGAAGGGGAAGTATAATATCTCTATTGGGCTGCGGTTCAAATCGTGCTTACAATTAATCTTGGACCGTAGCTGTATCCTTATGGACACAATGTGATGTAAGTTTTTGTTTTTAAATCAGTGTTGGCGTTACTTTACTGTCGTCTTAGAAAAATAACTTATCCAATGCATATATATTGGCATGTAATCTGTCGTTAAAACTGTATGTAATCTAACCTTACTGTTTGCCAATATTTTCTAATCAGTAGGGGGATGTCACTTACCAACCATCTCCTTAGCGAATCGTCCACGTTAGCAACTTATCGACGACATCGTGTTAGGGATGATCTCAAAGTCTGTGCCATATTAGATTGATTACTTGATTGAAGTATTACACTACATTCAGCGGTAATTCAGCTACGCTGTAGCGTGAATATTTTGACAATTGCTATATTTCACAATTCCTATGGCACGACTGTTCCAACCTAAAGCATCCATGGCCGTACACCAAAAAGTGAAATGAAAACACCTGAAAAGGACAGAAGTAAGTTCCAACATTTTAAAATATATTTTACATTAAATATTTTCATTTCAGTTTTAAAAATGGCATAGTTAAATATCTTTAGAACTGTTTTAGGCAATATCGTTAACTTATTTAAAACATTTAGTTTTTATTAAATTATATTTTCTGGAACACACCATTCTGTTAAAGGAACCTGATGATTACATAACCAGGAGTATTTGTCAAACAGGTCCTTCGTACAGGCGACTGTGCTAGGTGCTTGCCCTCAACGTCGATTCTTACGTTTTAGCAAGCCACCAGCATTATGTTCTGTTGGCTTTTAGCCGAAGGTGGTCGTCACTGGGCCGCCGTCGATTAGGTGGAGGTGTTGGTTTGATATCCATCTACATTCCCTTAATGGATCAAATTGGGTTGCAACTGACTTTGATTCCTGGGACGTTATTGAATGTTCCAGAGAAAAAGTTTCAACAGCATCCCTGGTGGCCTTAGAGGGCGGAGCCTCTGGGACTGATGGCTTCTTTGTTTGATTTAGGGTTACTTTTCGTTTCTTTGTTTGGTTTTAAGTTACTGTTTGTTTATTTGGTTTTGTGTTTTTAGAAGTTTTGTAGGTGGTGTTGAGATTCTGTGATGGTGCTGGGATTCTATTAAGGTCTTGTTTAGGGCGGATGGTGATATTTTAGATCGAATTTATTATCTTCATTACTTGTTAATACAAAAAGCTTTGTCAAGATATTTTTAACATTGTCTAATTAAACTATTTCTATTTCAGTTTTCATTTTTTGGGGGTTAGTTTGTGTTGCCATTTTAGTTTTACTTTGTTTCACCATCCATGTTCCCAATCCACCAAGGAGCACCAACATGGGCGATACATGACCAGCGTTAACTAGTCGAGGAAGTTATTAGGGATCCCATGGATGGTATACTCACAGAAAAGACGCAATATTAAATACAATTATTACCTAAATTAGGTACTTTGAATTACCACGTGCCAAATAAAAAGATTGGAAAATACAAATATGACGTCATTGACCTATACAAATGTAATTGTGTGATGACACTCAAAGTTCTTGCGCTACATCAGGGACCAGATAATTTGATGGAGAATTAAGTCATGAGCAGGTAGCCGATCAGTGACATATTCGCACTGAGTATAAGACTGACAAGAAGTAAGGTTAACATGACTACTCTCAACGATATATAGCATGCCAATGTGTGTTTATAGGAGAAGTTATAGTTTCTAAGATGACAGAAACGTTGCACTAACAGTGAGCAAAGAAAACTAACAAGCATAGTCTGTCACAGAGGAAAGGGCCACGGTTGAAGCTTAATTATAAAGCACAAATTGGACCTCTGCCCAATAGAGCTAGACCGAAACACAAACTATATATCCCCATTACAGTACTCGACATAAAACCGTTACGAAATTAAACATGGCACAACCAATTTAATTGCGGTAGATTGATTGGTTGGGGTTTAACGCCGTGCTGAGGGATCTTTCAACGAAATGCAAAAAAAGACACCACAAAAAAATCTACTTCCTGACCCCCCTTAACTTCGAGAGCACCAGGGCATCAGGAAGCTACAGCCCAACCACGCGCAACTGTGGTAGATGGGGTGACAGAGACGTAACGTGCGAAGACAATACACATTATTAAACTAATTAGCCACATAACATATCTTCACGAATTATCACTAGCTATAACACCAGGCGGGAGAGCAGGGAACACTTGCAACAAACTTCTTGAGTTACGGAAGAAACAAATATTAACGAAAAGCTTTAGAAAAAATAGGGACTTTTTTCTCAAGTTTTTCGACGATCTTGAGATGTATTAACTTCCGAAGTTTCATGAAGGTGTATTTTTTGTAAGTAGGACTGACGAAAAAAACCCAGACTTACGAAGGTTACGGTGTAAATACTGTTGTTTAAAGGTGTATTAACTTTAAACCAAAGATAACTGACGTCACGTCATAAGGGCGTTTCTTTCCGACTGATTTCATTTAAACATGATTTTAAACGATAGTCTCGTCGACTTTCAAACAATTTTAAGTATATTCCACTTGTAATTTTGAAGATATATGCCCGCGTTTAACTTGCCACAATGTCAGCTTAAACGTCAAGTGATATTTAATATCAGTAGTGACGTGAGCGGAGCCGAAAAAAATTGTATTTGGTCAGTTGCCTTTTACAGGTCATGTCAGGGAAATCTGATTCTGAATCGCGACATTCTCTGTTTGCTGTTGTACTGCGGGGACAGTGGCTCATAGTGGAGAGATTAACTTGTGTTGGCCCCACCCTCACCATTACTGATAGGCCTATTTAAAATAAATAATTTTCCGTTACGTTGACTGACAATTAAAACATGGGCCTGTATCCTTAAACTTATATCAGGAATATACTGATATCTAGATGAAAGTTGACAAGCTTATCACTGTTGAACCTAGCCATGTCGTTACAATGATTTTTTTCTCCTTGGTTCTAAACGTCGATATAAAGTTGATACACTTTTGAACTGTTTTTTTCTACTTGGATGTAAACGTTGTTTTAATGGGTTATATTATATGTGAATTATAAAGAATAAACTAACAAAAAGCGATCTATATATATACTGTCAAAAAGAAACGCAATGAAATGTCACAAGAAAGTGTTGATTTTTTAAAAAAAATATCGTTTCTTGTGTGCAATGGCCATGGGTGATTATGTTTCTCAATGCTTCTGGAATGGGACAACATGGCCAACTACACTGAAAAAAAAGAACACACGTTGTGACGCATTTCTGTGCAAAATTTCGCGTTAAGCGACATGAACTATTCAGATTTTAAGGAATCCAAATGAAACTTGGGGAAAATGCTAAGGTGGTAATGGGTATGTAAAGCTGCAATTCTGTCAATGGTGTGCCTTTCCCATTTCACTATACACGAGTTACAACATGCCAAGACTTAACCTTGCGAATCGAAACGTTGCGATTGGCCGCCTCCAGTTAGGTGAATCGCAGTCGGAAGTCGCACGGCAGATAGACGTCAGACAGAGCAATATTTCACGACTTTGGAACAGGTTTCAGCAATTCCAATCGGCAAAAGACCGGCCCAGAAGTGGTAGGCGTCGCATAACACCTGCAGCACGATCGCTACATCCGGGTCACTTGCGTCACCGAGCTACAACAGCAACAAACATAGCTGGGCAAGTAGGCCTACCTGGTTTGAAACGGGTGTCTGCATAAACCATTCGGAACCGACTTCGAGAAGCTGGTATACGGACTAACAGACCATACGTTGGCCCCGTTCTCTAAAAGAAGTGCAAGTATGGTTTGTTGGTAACAAATTTGAATATTATTTCGCCTTTTCACAAGTTGTATAATAGTTCGGCGTAAGCGAGATTCGGCAATATTTAGAACGCAAGCAAGCGCAATTGTAGTGGTCGTGGCAGACCATTGTTCAGTTGGGTAAATAGATTTTATCATGGCGTTCCTCATGGTGTCTTCCTTTCGGTTGGTGACGCTCTTCGATCATGATTGGCATTGACGTGGCTTCATTATTGTGTCGTGTCGCGTCATGTCGGTATACACAGACAACAAGACTGACGTCATGATAATATATTAAAGGACTACGGAACGCATCAATCGTCTGCCATACGTCCTCTATAATTGCGCATGCGACGCCCCTAAAACAGTATATTCCGAAAAAGGCTCACTTTATTTATAGGCCTACTCGATATTTGCCCTTATATTATCCCATCATACGGAGATATATGCATCTCTGTAGCAAATAATGCCTCGTCATGGTAACGATATACAACCTCCTACTGACTCTGGTGTTGTTTTCACCAGCTACTGTTGATCAATGACGACACTGGCCTGATTTATTATTTGAAGGAGCTGTAGCAACTAGAAAACAAGATACAAATTCTGATCCCCGGACTTTAAAACAACTTATTGAAAACAATATCCTATAAACTACTTGTCTATTCATTTAAAACAAACTGTATTGAGACTTACTATATATAGTTTATAACACCTGTAAAATCGTAATGTATTTCTAATCTAGACGGATTTTGTTCTGCGATGTTTGTTTTAACCTTTATATATAAAGTGTATTGACCATTTGTAATTATCTCCAGATAATGGCATAATAAATACTGAAATATTGAGTCAAAATGACGTTTCGTTTTTCATTATTACGTTACTTGTGAATAGAAGATTTATACGACACATATTTGTTGTGGATAGTATTCGAATGTGTTAACAGAAAAGCATTATTGCACTGATTTAGTTGACTCCATATAAACGAAATTACATTACTCGTGTTTTATGTTAAACTCTTAAGTGGAACTACAGGTTTATGGAATCGTCTATTTGCTATAACGAGATAATAATTCATATGTACTTGTGACGGTGGGAAAACTCCTACAATTTGTGTCAAGTCAGACAGCCAATTTGCTCTACATGATTATATGATTATGTGAGTATTGTAGCAATGGTGATAAATTTGCCAATTATTGACAGCGGGATTTGGAAAGTTTCCAAACACAGTGCACTAGACGAAAAGCGGTCTTGGTTCAGTTTTCCAGTGGTTACCATACAACACGCAGTTCATTCTCAATAGAGATGCTACTCGTTAGCCCTTAACTATAGGTAATTACCCCTATTAAATCCTCTTTATATGTGTGTATAGTAATTTTGTAGCATACACGGAGAGAAAAAGTGTTTGAAAAACAATTATTGACGATATAGACATACTTTCAGACATAGGGATATTAATGCATTAAAATTAAACCAATTAGGTTATTCATCGTATTATTTTTTTGCTGTTGGTCATGTTTAACAAAGTTGTGTCTTAAAATCACCCCGATACAGAGAGGCTAAATGTTTAAAACGATTTTTATTTATCGCTACAAATGAACTATTGTCATATTCCACAAAGTATTATAATGTAAATAAAAATGTATGTGCACAAGCATGTCATCTATCGGGACAGAATAATACCCAATCGCATCTCGTTTGACAATCTTGTGTGGCATGTTTAACGGGTGCAAAATTTCAATGATTATTTTTAACCTCTAGATTTAGCTAGATAGCATCTCCGCTGGCCAAGGGTTTTATTTCGGGCAAATTTGCATTATAAAACTTGGCGGATTGCATATCTAAAACCAAAATGTGCAATAACGCATTAACTGTGTATAAAGTACATCTAGTGATTCAGACGAGAACGTATTAGTAGTAGGCCTATAAATCCAATATTGCGGGACTATTCGACGACAGACAAATATATGCCAATGCAACATCTCACCACATGTGAAATAGCGTGATACATACTTCAAATATTAGCAAATGTCCCCTTTTTAATACCACTGTATTCTGCTGTGTTTTTTCATGGTATTACAGACTCTTTTGTAACTGTCACATGAAATATGACAAAAAAACTAGCACAAAAGCGCTTGAAGAATCAAAACAAAAGTCGCTCTGTATCGCAACATATTTCCTAACATTTGTGGAACGGCGACCATTTATGTCAGAGCTCTACCTCTGAGATCTACGAGCACGCAAGTCTCTCGGTATCTAGAAATGGTGTAATTGTGCATCCACCCCTTGAAGTGAATCATGTTTACTGTAGATCTTAAATACTAATTAAAAAAAACAGTAGTTTGTACAACGATTGGCTGCGCGTATACTTACTACCACTTGTAGAATTTATAACGATACACCCAGAGTAAATTAAGTTTCTTGGAAACGAGTTTCGTCAACACACACGTTACATTTAAATATTAATGAAGGGAGAACCCTTGGAGTTAATCGTCTTGTTTGGGCGGTAAAACCCCAAAATGTATTAGTCGTGCTGAGATCCGTGCCGTCCGTTGGACACTGCCGGAAGACAGAATGCACAAATATAGGCTACTGCACATTTGACATTACACTACGCTTATCTTAACTATAATATATTTGTTGCTAAACCACAATTGCTGAATACCTTGACTTGCTAAAATATACATTGTTAAAACAAATTCATACATGTTTTGAAGAGATATATGCACTGAAAGTGTTTCCTGTGGACATTTGTAAAAACATTATTATTCCGACATTAGACATTCCGATGTTATTGATAGCGTCTGCTTCAACTGTATCTTTGCGTGAACGGCTTGTCAGTATACTAATAAAAAAAAATGCCAAGGCTCTGTCATTTCGAATCCAATTGGCATGAATTTTTGAACAATTATTCTTCAGATCATTCTGCATCTTTTGACGCAATCGTAATTATTATACGCCATAATTTCAAAATTAAGGCAATAACGTCACATTATGCAAAAAGCCTAAGACTTGTTACGTTTGACTCCTATCTTGATGAAACTTAATATGGTAATACTTTATAGGATTGCACATCGGTTTATGGGTTCTGGAACTTATATCCCCACAGTTACATATGAAGGAAGTGACCTCACCAATCATGCAGGAAAACTCTTAAAGCTTATTAAATCGAAATCATATATTCATAAAATTTAGCTGGTTTATACTGCAAACAATAACGCATCGATTCATGGTGCTTTTTATAGGACATAACGACATTGAATTGTGACCTCACCAATAGGCTATTGTACTATTATAGTGGTGAATCTTAAGCACACTAGTGTTTATGTACCATTTACTATGTTATAGAATACAACAAATGCGGGTTCCTGGTCCGTAATAGTCCTACGATTATAATTGTTATATTTAAGGGGTAGAGACATTCCCCCATGGACTTTATCCCCCCGGTCACGAGCCCCTACGGACATGATCCTCCC
>JAVFBY010173330.1:0-18268 GCA_034781015.1 Tonicella lineata | reverse complement strand
GAATAGTAAAGTAAAATCTTTGGTTCATTTTATTTTTTGTCTGCAAGTATTATTTCTGCAGATACCAGATTGGAATCTATGTTATGTAAACAATGTTTAAGCATGTATGATGTGGGAAAAAACTTTAAACGTTCGATAAAGATGGCTGACTGGTTCGGAGGCAGATGTAACATCGTGTTGCAATTGCCCCTTTAGAATATAACAGTTATAAGTTTTAGTTTAAAGTCAATCAATTAATTTCTATCAAATCAAATTAATTTTTCAAAACATGTGTGACACGGACGAAAGATGGAGGGACATAAATTACCATTAACACTTGATTTCTTAATACATGTAGGCTACCCCTACCACTAAAGTGGCGGGACATAATAACAGTTAAAATCCAGCTTAAATGCTAAAATGTAATAAATACCAAAATAAGCTCATAATGCTTAACTTTAACTTTTGTTAAATGAAAGGAAACATGTTTAATAAAGGTTTAAATCAATTTAGAACTTCTAATATGTTTAACAAAATATGTTTTGGTTAATATAATTTTCTGTGGTACAATTGCCCCTCAGCGCGGGTACATGCAATTGCCCCTACCACGGGGCAATTGTAACACTTCGACTTCCGATGTTAAGTTGTGAATAGCTTAAAATGAACTCGCTTCAATAAATTTAAACCCAGTGCTGTCTCATACTGAAACATGCATCTTTTATTTTAGATATGTTTCAAAACTCAATTCGGTTTGACGAAGTTGGTAAGACGTATATTTTCCAAAAAGCGTTACAACTGTCGCTTAACTCCCCTATACGTCACACACATGCAGTTAAATATGAACAACACATGGAATAAACAGTGAACATTATGCATCAACTTTTCAACTCAATGATAAGGCCTATATTTCGATAGGGTTCAATCTGATTCAAACGTTATGTAAAAAGCTCATCGGTAGATCGAATCTGTAGGCATATACAGGTAATCATACAGGCAATCATCTTCTCCACGGCAAGAGTCAATAGGTATCAGTTCAGAGCTATTGTTCAACCATCTTCTATCACACCTGCGCACGGGAAGGTGATAGCTAGGCTATAACTTAATTATGGCCATTAGCAGATGCATCCCGCCAGTGGATCACCAAAGGCAATGACAACCAAACGTTGGCCACCTCGACTTATTACATTCATTAAGACTTTTTAATATACAATGTATACCAACCAATACCGAATGTGTAATCAATTCTGGTAATAGGATCAAGGCGAAGGTTTACCTAGATGTACGTCATCGTATTTAATTATACGACCCTCATCACGTGTTTTCTGTATTCATTCATTTTATACTATATTTTTTATAAATGAAGAGAAAGAAAATTTGACATGCCTCCACCGGGGATCGAACCCGGGACATTTTGTTTACTGCCTCGCTCCGGAGAGACTTAACAGCAGGGTTAACCATGTTACGGTAATCAATTCAACACAAAACACAAGATGTTCCGATGGGTAGCTTGTATTTCTTGAGTAAGATTGTTGTAATTAGTGGTAAAAGACTACAAAAGAGAGAAAGAGAACAAAATAAGTTTCCTGAATACAATTATAGAGTTGAATAAATAAAGACTTGTATTTACCAAGTTAAAACTAAACTAAACATGTGAGAACTTTAAAATGAAATTTCTCTTAATTTTGTATTAACGTTCATAACATATGAAAATACATCATAACTAACATCTTGACTGTATTTGTCTTTTAATTTGTAATAGCTATAATTCCTTTTATTTAACGTATGTTAGCTAGAAATCGTTAGACAATTACTGGTCAAGGCTTATCGTTGCCGAGAATAATATCGAGGAAATACAATGTACGTGCGCTGTAGACTATCACTGTGTTAGGAACAAAGATGCGCGGTAGACTAGCAATGCTTAAAGAACGAAGATGCTCTGTGGACTAGCAATGTGTTAGGACAAAGCTTATTTCAAGACAACGTGAAAATGATACTTTACGCTTAATATATAGGGTTAACAAAAACAAAACAAGGAGATCAAAAGCAATGACAAAACAGTAAGTTAGTCTACTTACGGTGTGGTTGGATACGGGTATGACAAACAAATTAAATTAGTGAAACAGACGCTTATCTTCGGACGTCTGATTTCCTTCGAGAATGCTACATTTTTAAGTTTACCTCCAAAGACTAAAGAGTTCTATGCGGAACATAAGATTTAACTGATACACACAAAAATGACTAAAGTTACTGGAGTAACGGAACACTCCCCGTCTGATATCTCCTAGATGTCACTAAACTGTCCAACCATAAACGATTAAGTCACTGAATTAACTTTGATCACTATCCGAAATGTTCTCGACGTCAAACAACAGTTATTTAATGTCTGACTCACTTGGCAAGAGGACAACCATCTCGGTAATGGGACGCGTGAAGGTCGATGGTCTTCCATCCTTGATAACACGTACTTCTGCTTTCCGGATCATGTCGTCATTTCCGGGAATGGTTCGTGTGACGACTCCACAGGGCCAGTTATTCCTATGGAGTTGTTTGTCCTTAAGCATGACGAAGTCACCGTTCTTGACGTTTGGACGGTCATACTGCCACTTACGTCGTACTTGAAGAGTATGGATGTATTCGCGTTTCCATCTCTTCCAAAATGTGTCAGCCAACGCTTGAACACGTTTCCACTGAGATTTATACAAATCCTGGATATTCCAGTCAAGGTTGAGTTCTCCGGTCTGACTAGTTTTCTGTGTCAGAAGTATTGATGGAGAAAGGATCTGTGGATGCTCTGGGTCAGATGAGACCGGTGTAATCGGTCGATTATTAATGACAATACAAACCTCCGCCATGAAAGTCACAAGCACTTCATGAGTCAAGTTCTTGGGAGAAGCGTCTGCCATTATTGAATCCAATATGCGCCGTGTCAGGCCGATCATCCTTTCCCATGCACCGCCCATATGTGATGAATGGGGTGGATTGAAGATCCAAGTTGCTTTGTTGTTGAACAGGAAGTCTGAAACCGGCCCATCTTCAACATTGATGGCGTTGATGTCCAGTTCCTTCACTGCTCCTACAAAGTTAGTACCGCGGTCTGATCGGAACTGTTTCACGTCTCCGCGAATTGAGATAAATCTCCTCAAAGCATTAATAAAGCTAGAGGAAGTCATCTGTTCTATTACCTCAATGTGAACTGCTCTGCTGGTGAGACATGAAAATATGACAGCCCAACGTTTGACATTTGCTAGTCCTCCTCTCGTACGTCGTGCGATCACGTCCCAAGGCCCAAATGCGTCCACTCCCACATAGGTAAATGGGGGCGCAGGTTGCAGGCGATCTATAGGAAGATCAGACATTTTCTGATGTTGAGTTGCTCCACGTTGTCTTCGACAGTGGACACACTTATGGAGAACAGATGATATTAACCGCTTCCCGCCAATTATCCACAGTCCCGCAGCTCGTACCGCTCCCTCTGTATAGTGACGACCTTGGTGCCTAACAGAATGATGGTGATGCCGAACAAGTAAAATGGCGATGTGGTGACGTCCGGGGACTATTAATGGATTCTTCTCTACATGACTAACCTGTGCATTGTTGAGACGACCTCCAACTCTTAGCAGACCATCTCGACCAAGTTGAGGACTGAGACCAGACAGTGGGCTGCTCTTTGGAAGACGAGACTTCTTAAGTATGCATGCTATCTCCTCGTAGAAAACCTCATGTTGGACTTCTCTGATTACGTGTAACTCTGCTTCATTGTAAAGATCTACTCATCGTGAGCCTTTTCCTAAGTGCCAACTTTTACAGGCATAGCTCCTGCTGTAGGACTGAGCTATATGCTTCAGGTGAGCTATCGATTTCACCAGTTGTTTCCAGGAAGAAAAGCGTTCGAAACGATGAGATCCTAGAGAAGTTGGTTCTGAGATAGCAGAGAGTAGAGTAGTTGATTGTCTTATTTCCTTGTCTTCATTTGGGTTCACTAGTGGGAATGAACTAGCAAGTGTTGGAGATCCGTTACTACGAATCAGACGAGCAGGTCCCAACAGCCAAGCGCTATCTTTCAGGCAACCTGCAGGTAGTGGTCTTGTTGCATAATCTGCTGGGTTTTGCTCAGTTGAAACATATGACCATTGTTTTGGGTCTGATGATCTTCTTATTCGATCTACCCGGTTTGTGACGTAAATGTAGAATCTACGTGTCTGGTTATTGATATAGCCCATGACTACTCTACTGTCGGTGTAGAAAAACACATTGTCGGGTGTGACTTCTAGCTGCTCCGATATTACGTCACTTATTTCGACTGCCAAAACAGCCGCACACAGTTCAAGACGTGGAATTGAGTGGCCGTGCATAGGGGCTAATTTTGCTTTGCCTAAGACAAAACCCACATATGCAGTACTGGCATCTTCGAATGTCTTGAGGTAAGCTACAGCGGCAATTGCCTTTTCAGATGCATCACAGTAGATATGGATTTCTTTATTTACAGTATCAGTCAGCGATACTGGCAAGTAAGTACGTGGAATGTTCAACTGTTCCAACGCTGAGAGCGAATTCCTCCATTCGTCCCATTCACTTTCATATTCTTTTGGCAAAGGCTCATCCCAATCCTGGGTGTTTGAAATCAATTCTCTGAGCATGATTTTCCCCTGTAGAACAACAGGTGCCAGGAATCCAAGGGGGTCAAAAATGCTGTTCACAGTTGACAGGATTCCTCTCTTGGTGTATGGTTTAGATTCTGAGGAAACACGAAATGTAAATGTATCGAGTTTCAAGCTCCAAATTAAACCGAGACTCCGTTGACAGGGCATTTCGTCTATGTCAAAATCAAGGTTTTTTAAATCCTTTGCTAGGTCTTCAGCTGGAAATGCCTGTAATACATCAGTGCAATTTGAAGCAATTTTGTGGAGCTTCAAATTTCCACCAGTTTGAAGAGCCTGTTGAGTTCTTTTCATGAGATCAATCGCTTGATCGGGCGAAGGGAGAGAGATGACTCCGTCATCCACATAAAAGTTCTTCTCTACAAAGGTGGAAGTATCTTTTCCAAATATGTGTTCCACTGTTTGTGTTGCTCGCCTCATTCCATAAGTGGCAACTGCTGGAGACGGACTATTGCCAAAAACATGGACACACATTCTATACTCAATCAGATCCAGCTCTGGGTCGTTATTCCTGTACCACAGAAATCGTAGATAGTTGCGATGATCTTCACTAACCTGAAAACAGTAAAACATCTGTTGAACATCAGCCGTCATGGCAACTGGCTCTTGGCGAAAACGTATAAGGATCCCCAAGAGACTGTTTGTAAGGTCAGGTCCGGTCAACAGTACATCATTCAGAGAGATGCCATTATATTTTGCGGAAGAGTCAAAAACAGCCCTAATTTGGTCAGGCTTTTTTGGATGATAAATGCCGAATATCGGCAGGTACCAGCATTCTTCATCTTTCAGCATAGGTGGTGCTATCTCTGCGTGGCCTTTGTCTAAGATTCCTTCCATAAAAGTCACCATGTGCTGTTTCTTTATAGGATCTTTCCTGAGGCTTCGGTCCAGTGTTAGAGCCCGCCTTTGTGCTTGGGGTCTGTTATTGGCAAGGCGTGGTCGATCTTGTCGAAATGGCAATGGAGCTACCCAGTTTCCTCCTGAGCCTCGGATCATTTCTGTTTCCATTAACGAAATAAACGATTTGTCTTCTATGGAAAGGCCAGGCCTTTCGTCGTTTTTGTTTTTTTCAAAAACTGTCTTTCCTATATGACTGTTTACATCACCTACACTCAACAGAGTGTCATCATCAACATTGTCTTTTACCTTAAATGTATTTGGGCATTGTTGGAATATAGATGGACGTCCATTAGGAAGTATGTTTGTCTTGCTGACTGTAACCAGTTCAGGCTTATGAACCCTTCCTAAACATGATTCTCCTATGATTACCCAACCTAACTTCATCTTTTGAGCAAATGGTGTGTTGTGAGGTCCTATTCGCTGCTCAATGACATGATGAGCCTCGAGTATGTCTCTTCCTATAAGCAAGAGAATCTGGGCTGAATTGTTCAGGGGAGGGATGAAAGGTGACAAATCGTGGAGGTGAGAGTATGCCTGGGCAACCTGGGGCGTTGGTATTTCTTGTTTTAAATCCAGAATATCCTCACATTCAATTAAGTAAGGTAAGTATATGGTAGTGCTACCATCCAGAGATTCCACAACACAGTTGTAGGCCCTTCGACCATGTGTTGTTTTATTCCCTGCACATGATGAAAGTGTGTAAGGTTTTTTGTCACTTGTGATGTTTAAAAGTTCAAAGAAGCCCGGCTTAGCCAGGGAAACATTACTTTGGTCATCTAATATGACATACATCAGTGTACTCTTATCTTGTTGGCCCTTAGGATACGCTCGAACAAGTATGGTTTTAGCACAAGATTTGCCAAGAAAGTTTTCTCCACAAATTTGAGTACACTTGGTTGATGGCGTGATAGTTGAGAAGTCTTTATTTTCTGCCTTCTCCCCGCCATGAGTTTGCAAAGATTGAGTCTTCTTATAGGTGTAGTTCAATGGAACATGTAAAGCTGTAGCATGTCTATCTGTTTCACATACAGTACACTTGACGTTTTCTCTACAGGCATCTGCGAGATGAAAAGTGGAATTACAACATTTGTAACAGATTCCATATTGTCTGATTAATTGTTTTCGTTCTGAAAGAGGCTTTGAACGAAATCCTTTGCACTCGTTTAATGAGTGATTTGTGAGATGAAGGGGACATTTTCTGCTTGGAAGAACATCATGGGATGGCTGCTGGGCAACCTCAGTTTTCTTAGCGAAAATAGTGTTTCTTGGTTGATTTGTTTTCACTATTTTCTGAGAAGAAGAGATTGTAGTTTCATGATTGAAGCTTGGATCGTTTTTGGCCTTACTTATATCATGGATAAAGTCAACAAAGAATGTGAAGGGTGGAAAAGACACACTGTGCGTCTTTTTGTACTTTAGAGCTTGGGTGGTCCACTTCTCTTGAAGACCATAAGGAAGTTTTGATACAATAGGTATCACCCCAGAAGACGAATCAAAATATGCCAATTGGGAACTGAATTTTTTGTCTTCTTTAATGGATTCAATTTCCGCTAAGAGGTCAGACAGTTCATACAACTTTCTATTGTCTCTATTAGAAAGTTTTGGGAAATTGTTTAACTTGGTTTTGAGAGAGGCTTCAACCATTTCAGGGCTGCCGAAGCGCTCATCTAATCTTTCCCAAATACGATGGAGTCCTTTTGTGGGGTCATTTACATTTGATGCTCTTAGGCTGATAGCATGTTTACCAGAGTCAGGACCTAACCACTTCACAAGAAGATCCATTTCCTCCCGTGCAGAGACTTGCAATTCTGAAGTTATGCTGTGAAAACCAGACTTCCATATTGCATATGACTCAGGTGTGTCATTGAAATTTGTGAATCGAGCAAGAAGCAGTTCTTTCTTAAGTAAGAATTTTGTGAGGTCAGATGTGACAGATGCTTTATTGTCATCAACACGCTGGTCTGCACTGGCATTAGGGACAAATGAAGGAGAGAGTGGATCGAGTCTTTTATGATTGTGTGGAACCTGATTCTCATATCTAAGTTGTTCACTTCCTTCATCAAAGTAATATTTTGTAGCGCCACATTCTATCCCAGAAGTGACAATTCGATTTTTGGAGAGTGATGGTTGTAGAGCCTGAAATTCATGAAGAGTGTCAGTGGGCAAATTAGAATGTTGTGCGACATATTGTCGTGTACGATCCATTGCATTATCGCATGGGACTTCAGGTTCTGTAAAATGTGAACTTATATTGTCTGCAACTGATTTTAACACAGATATCTCAGCTTCAGTGACTGCAACTTCCTTTTGTTGTTGTAGCAGATCGAGGTCAGCTTCTAATTCAGCTTTTTTACAATCAATCATTGCTCGTTGTTTACGTAAACCCGTTTCCTTTAAAGCAAATTCTACACGAGTCCGTGCTGCTTGTGCTCTAACTTGTCTTTGGGCTAACATAGATGAAGTGATTGACTGGTTTGATTTCTTTGATTTCCTTGATGACCCAGAATGACGGGATACCACTTCTAGGGCCTGCTGGATACGTTGATCAAGCAATGTGATTGCATCTTCAACACTAGCCTCTCTAATTTTCTCAATTTCTGTGTGAGATTTAAGTTCGGCTCTACTTTCCTGAATATCATTTCGTGATAAAAATGCAATGAAATCCATTGATGATGTCCTGTAGTTATCGTAACATTTTACGAGCTTTTTTTCTGTGCTACGTAAACGAAGAATGTCAGAATCATGGTCTATGAGACTAGATAAGAGATTGTCAACATCACTCCATTTTCTTTCTATTTCGTCTTTGTGAGATTTACATGATGATGTATAAAGTTCCATACCCTTTTCTGTAAGGGTCCTGGTTCTACTGGCGTCTTGACAAGATGTGCTGTGATTGTCCTTGGGTGAATCACTGATATTCCCCAAGAACGACATGACTGTATATTTGTGCAATTGTGTGCCTTGGCTGAGCTTTCTCTACTACTAGACAAAGATTGAATAGTATCTCAGTTGAGCTTTCTCTACTACTAGGCGATGACCAAAATGTCAGAGTCCATGACGACGGTTGACGATGTCCTTTGCCTGTATAAATAGTAGCTGTCTTCTAACTTGTGTCAAATTCTGTGATTGGTGTCCTTTCAGACCTCTTTTACTTTACTGCCTCGCTCCGGAGAGACTTAGCAGCAGAGTTAACCATGTTACGGTAATCAATTCAACACAAAACACAAGATGTTCCGATGGGTAGCTTGTATTTCTTGAGTAAGATTGTTGTAATTAGTGGTAAAAGACTACAAAAGAGAGAAAGAGAACAAAATAAGTTTCCTGAATACAATTATAGAGTTGAATAAATAAAGACTTGTATTTACCAAGTTAAAACTAAACTAAACATGTGAGAACTTTAAAATGAAATTTCTCTTAATTTTGTATTAACGTTCATAACATATGAAAATACATCATAACTAACATCTTGACTGTATTTGTCTTTTAATTTGTAATAGCTATAATTCCTTTTATTTAACGTATGTTAGCTAGAAATCGTTAGACAATTACTGGTCAAGGCTTATCGTTGCCGAGAATAATATCGAGGAAATACAATGTACGTGCGCTGTAGACTATCACTGTGTTAGGAACAAAGATGCGCGGTAGACTAGCAATGCTTAAAGAACGAAGATGCTCTGTGGACTAGCAATGTGTTAGGACAAAGCTTATTTCAAGACAACGTGAAAATGATACTTTACGCTTAATATATAGGGTTAACAAAAACAAAACAAGGAGATCAAAAGCAATGACAAAACAGTAAGTTAGTCTACTTACGGTGTGGTTGGATACGGGTATGACAAACAAATTAAATTAGTGAAACAGACGCTTATCTTCGGACGTCTGAAAAGAATGCTACATTTTCAAGTTTACCTCCAAAGACTAAAGAGTAAAACATAAGATTTAACTGATACACACACAAATGACTAAAGTTACTGGGATAACGGAACAGGTAATTTAAAAATGTTTGATATTAGATAACTAATGGAAAGGGTTGAAGAATTGCCCACATGTAAATTACATATAATTGAAACGAGCAACGGCATAAGGTTGGGCGAATTTCTAGCCAACCCATAATTCGTCAGTCGATTCGAGCAAAGAGAAACTGCGCGAAAGGAACGAAACTCAGGTGCTGCGCAGTCTACGTCACGCCGTTTGCAGCGACGTTTACATACATAGACTATGCCTGTTCGCCAATCCACTTTCCTTTATTATGGAAATAAAATACTGTTTGGACCAGTCTACGTCACATGAAACGTTTATAAGAGATCTGAGAAACCACACTGCCATTGATGTGTGTCAATGGCTCGTTTCATTATTCGGGTTAATTAATTCTGGTAGTTTTGAATATGCCTTTCGCATAATTGTTCATACCAACCTGATTAATCTAGACCTATATTAGATCTCTACCTGTCATATCGCATTAAGACCTGAGGAGATCACATATAAAATTCTGTCCAATGACGTCAGGTACTCTGATATTCATGAAACGCCAATGACTTGAGGCTGTAGTAATCGTAACAGTTTTACAAAACGTGTTGCTAAAGCTAGGTCAAATGTGACAAAGGGATGTATTATTGGTTTGTCAAAAGAATAAAAAATAATAACTTTAAAGATTCGGAAACCAGCTATGTGATTGGTCAACTATATTTATTTTTATAAATGCAGAGAAAGAAAATGTGACATGCTATATTTATGTGTATACGCCTACTCGACACCATTTCATAGGCGATGTCCTAAGATTCAAATGCGACATAACAAGTGGGGAGCTATTAAGGTCTGATTTTAATCAAATTGGTGTTCATACATAACTATGGTAGCCGGATGCGACCATAGAGTTTTTGTTTTCCCGCGTTTGTCAAACGTGAAAAAAAAAACGTGGAGACAAGAAAGCGCCAAATAGCCATTGTTTCGCGATATATTGCCTTCTTGGCATTTTCGCGTTTGCCAAACACGAGAAAACGAAAAATCCATGACCGCATCCAGCTTCCATACATATCGGTATCATAAATGCGTGGGACGGTGAAATCCAAAGAACACGTTGTAGCCTGGTGTAGTACTTTTGGGGTAATCCTACTCATTTGCAGGACTTTTTTGTCTAGACTATTTCAATACGTTATTCAAAGTGTAATGTGTCCTTGACAGTGTAGAAATATATTTACTAGATAATAGACTTTTGTTATTTCAAAATGTGTATAAAATTAATGTTTTGGCAATAAAGGCGAAATACTGCGTATGGCTTGCTGGTTCAATGTCTATTGTGACATCGTTCTGATGCATATGAAATTTACTTTGTCTTCTGTTACTGAAGGCTGTACTTGACACAAGAAAGTAAAAACAAGGCAAAGTCAAACAATGTTTAAATTACTTTCGGTGTATAGCCATTTTCTGTTAACGCCCATTTACAAGTGTTAGATAATACTTGAACAAGACAGAAAAAAATAGGTACAGGTTATTTGGGTCAGTTGCTTAACTGCTTTGCAAACTGAGTGTGATTTAACTGCATGGTCGTGAAAGTCAATATATATTTTACTTGTCAAACCACTTAGAAAATTGCCTCTTCGTATTGACATTAAACGGAATGGCTAGACGCTGCCTACACAGCTCCTTCCTACGTAAGGGCCTTAAAGCAAGTCACCGGCTAACTATTAATGAACAGACAGCGTTTATATTAAATCAAAGAGTCACTGTTTAACCAAAAAGATTTATGGTATTTTCAAATTAAATATTGACGCTACCTACATAGGAAAGGCACACAAAAGCGGCGTGGGTTGTGTTAGGCGTGTCTTGTCGCTCATGCAGCTAGGTAGCTTAGTTTGAAAATGGTGTGAACGGAATGTTACGTGTAGCCTACACTGATTTTGATGTTTGCCAAAACGATTCAGCATTATGCAATTATCGTTATGTCTACAGCTTTGTCAAAAATATTGATAAGTGGAAAACAGACCAGGAACGATTTTATCACCCTGCAGCATACCGGTACTTAATGTGAATTTCGGACAATATGAGCCCAACAGTAGTTTGGACATTTTCTATCAACTAATGTATGATAAATCGCTTGTCCATGCAGATTTGATAAATAGGACTAGCTTTAGAATTCAATACAATAGACTATTTTTCTACGACGGTTTAATTCCCATGGGAAAATGCACTTTTGATATGATGGTATCTTGATTCTACAAAGTGTTAACTGAGATCGAATGAAGGCCAATTCGATACTAAATTATATTGTTAAA
The DNA here is from genome assembly GCA_034781015.1 of Tonicella lineata. Lineage (NCBI taxonomy): Eukaryota > Metazoa > Mollusca > Polyplacophora > Chitonida > Mopaliidae > Tonicella > Tonicella lineata. Next base: position 6,459 of record JAVFBY010173330.1, on the reverse strand, counting down.
TGGCGTTTAGAAATCAAAAGTAGAAAGTATGGCATAGTTACCAAAATCCTATTATCCACATGTCAACATAGAATTTTCCTGTTATTGGATGTCTAGCAAGCAGAGGCTTTATGCCATTTACCCAACAACTTTGAGGACGTGTGTGTAAAGTTCTACTGTGGTAGGGACTGGAATGATACGCGTTATATGAATATTCGAAGTTATTTAACAGCATCTCACCATGGATCATTTCCCAAGTGTGTGCGAGTCCTGCAGTCATAAATTATGCTATATCTGTTTCTTCACAGATCGACAGCGTCAGTTTGACGCCTGGAAGTCGCGACTACTTCAGGCGGCCGTCGATGATTTCGGTAAGTGATACCACAGGTCCAAAGGTAAGAAACAACATTTTCAGAAAACGGCCAAATTGAACAAATTTAAGCTTTACTCGTTTTGTAAATTTACCTGATCTATTCCTTGTCCCTCTCTTGTCTATTCATACACACTTCAATCATATTAATGATCCAAGTTTGACCAAACAGTATTTTCAGTGCATTTGGAAGGAAATACATTTTATCCGTGATAAAAGCTTCTTCAATGAAGCTTAAGGATGATTGAAGTATGTGTGGATAGACATTGAGGGAGTGGGGAATATATCATGTAAACTAACAGAACGAGAATGCCTTTCACCTTTCATTGTGTTCAATTTAACCGTTGTCTGAAAATGTTGTTTCTCACCTTTGAGCCTGTGGTGATACCCATCATAGGTGGAAAGGGTTCTGCTTTGGCTGATGAATTTTAGCCGTCTATACATGACCAGCCAATATAACCAATCAAATCATACATCACCCATATAACCTCGTGTGTATTAACACATTAAATATACTATAATTACATTTTATATTAACCACTATCAAGACCTAGTGGTAGTTTTGCACCATATCTCTGCAGATTGCCATGTTTGTTCTCGCGCTGACAAGATCTTTTTACTAACCTGTATATGTTTATAATCTGTATAAGCACATTATAATCAACTTATACATTGTGTGTATAGAACCGTATACTATGTAACACATGTCATTACTGTTCACATCTGGGGATTTGCAATGCACGCTTTGACTCCCATGCACAACATATTTACTGCTAAATGAAGGAATCTGGTTTGCACATTATATTGGCAGCACAACATGCTCAGTGGAAATCAAGTGGCGATGTGCACAGTTTGCTTTCTACATCTGTTCATGGACAAACTACACTGGCACAGGGATGTTAATTACTTTAAACAATCGCAAAAGTGAAGTAAGCTTACTTGTGTGATAAATGTGTGAAACTGATAATTTTATTTTATAGATATAGCTCGGAATATAACATGATGGAGATATTCATTGGAATACAAACATATAGACAAACTTCCTAGAATGTTACATGGATAGCATCATGGCAATGCAGAGTCCGATATGCGCTGTTAAATAAAAAGAAGAGTTTGATACACAGAGACTAACGGAGAACTTTTTTTTAGATATAACTTGATACATGAAGGATGTAGAGTGGAGACAGACGGGTGGACAGATAATCAGACAAACTTCCAAGAATGTTACAGAAATATTATCATGACAATGCACAATCACAAAATGCCAGCTATTCAATAAAACACATTCTAGCTTGAAACTTTGAATATTTTTTAAACATATTTCTAGAATCAAGTTCTTGATAAACTCTCAGAGACAAAATTTAAATAGTAAAAATAACAATGGCTGACAAGCAATTTAGATAAGTTTTTTAATATACTATACTATACGTCAAAGTCCCCGATTAAAAAAATACCTGCGAATGTATAAGGACGTATTTTGTAACTCTTGTTTATAAATAATAGAAAGCTGAAATGAGTTAAAACTGTATTATACGGCTGAACTCCTTGAGTGGGATCAATGCTATTAAAATTCTTAAAATGCTTTAATGACAAATATACTCGGGATTAAAATCGTTTAAAAGTTATGAATAAAACAAAAGTCTTAATTATAAACTCATAATATTTAGCATTCATCGTATGTTAAAGTTAACAATGTACTATGTATAATTTTACAGTGAATAGTTTTAATATTAAAACTCGATTGGGGCAACAAAAACACTAGGTCTACTTTGCAATGCGTATATTATGTGCTTTATACACTGTTTATGGATTTGATTCTTGCCAAATAAAACGGCCATGTTATATCTCCCATTTATTTATGAGCACACCCAACGCATGCCTTATTGGAGTCATAAAAAATATCTTCTGTATATATAGCCTATAATTGACATGAAAAACACACAAAAAACTGAACTGTACTAGCAAATATATACATTTCAAAAGTAGGCTAAGTCGCACTGACACAGGGAAGTCGATTAATTAAAAACCGACAAATCCTGTCCAGGGCGAGCTACTTCCCGAGAAGACAACAACTACTTATATGAAGCTATTAAAAAGATAAAGAATTGACTATGCCTAATTGTATTGATGATAAGACCATGGCGAAATAATCAACACATATAGAACTTGTGTATTATCTGAGACAGGACGTAGTTTAGCCCAGGCCAGCGGGTCCTTTTAATTTCTTGTTCCTTATGGATGCTACGAGAGGTTTAAGAGTAAACTGAATAAGGTGCGCAAACGGCTTTTCTTGCACTTTCTCGGGTTACTGGTAATCTACAGAACCCAGCAACACGTGTTAAAATACATAGAAAATGGAACAGAAAGCCAATAGCGCACCTTAATGAGCGCACCTGGCCAAGGGCTGGTCAAATTGGAATAGGAACGGAATTATCTTTATATACATCTATGACAATTTAAGAGTGATGCAAAACAAAAACAACTAACCCAGTTTGAACCCGTATCGGAAAATAAGCCTTAGAAGTGATAAATATTAATCAATATGAGTTCGAAAATTAACATTTGGCATCCAATGCCAAGCATTGTCTGGATTATTTTGCTAGTGGTATTCATATATTACATTTACATTTGTCGGCGTTCTATACTACATGCATTTACACTCTAAGGACATTTCCAGTTTTAGAAATAAAGGTTTGATTTTATTTCTCACCTAAAATCATTCAAATAACTGAAAATAAAAAGCTATTGTCCACTATTTTGGGATAAGACCGCTGTATATATAGAACAACACTTGACAACATTCGATTCGGAAGGCTCCTTGTTCCTTGTTTTTTCAAGAGAGAAAAGAACAGTGAAATCGCTACACTATAAATGTTCCAAATTGGTTCAAAATTGGCCATTAAACTTAAAACCAGGAGAAAGTCTTAAATTGATTGCTTATAAAAGAGAAAACGTCGAACTTCTTTTTTTTCCAAGATAGAAAAAGTTCGGAACTTTCTGTTTTTGCCATAGACTGAAAGTTTTGATATCATATATCGCCAAAAATGCATAACATATACGCTCGCGTAGCGATAACTGGACGCTATACTAGTTCTATTTGGTGCTGTTAGATATAAATATATGTGGCCACCTGGAGACCTTTACAGACTAGTTACAACACCGGACCGTCGTCATATAGGTGAAATACCCCTGAGTACGACGTTTAACACCAATCAAACAAACAAACAAACAACACCGGAAAACGTTGTATTGAATATTTTAAGTAAAGGTATGCCATTTTAATGATAAAAAGTGTATTTGTTTTATTTAGCTATCATACAAATCGTGTGTGCTTCTCGTGATAAGGGGACCTTTAACACGCTGTCCTACTTGTTAAGCTTCCATTTTTAAAATGATAAATCGATTTTAATTGGAAGCAGCAGTTATAAGCACCCGACATGTCACCCTTATATCAAAGGTCAATTTGAACAATTTCATAGAACGTCGCGACGTCAATAGTTCTTTCATCGAACACCATTATTGTTTATATCTAATGGCAGTTTTAGGAATAACAGGCCTTTATTCTTTATGCATATAGTAAGAATTTCACAGATTTGTTATAATATAGGGCGAATGCACCAACTGGACTAATACACATAATGGCAACACATGTTACAGCCATGTTCGATCTATCTAGCCCGATGTGCTTAATACATCATGGCAACATCATTGGAAGCAAAAACGACAGGTATCTATGATATGCAGCTGCTGTCCTTGCTGAAATGACAAACTCGTTCATTGGAAGTATTTTTTTTTATATAAATAATATGAATAAGAAAAATGATTAATTTTACATTAGCGTTGAACAGTTAAACCATACCGGGCCAGGCTGCTAAAAAACATGATTAGTGCTAATAGCGGTTAAATCGCTTATCCCGGTTTAGAGATATAGGCCTGCAATTATTATGGTAGGCTGTCAGCTAATCCTGAATTAGCGATTTAATCTGCTTTGATCAACTGGAAACTTTGAACCGAATTTATAATAGGATATGTATGTCCTGAGAAGAACGCGTTTAATTACGGTTTAGCAGACACTCTGTATCTTTACACTAACTCACATGTTGAATTAACACATTTAATGAAACGATTTTACAGCCCTGACTATAAAACAATAATGCGACCCTTTTATTATAGAGGAATTGTGTTTCTTTAACATACCGACCCATTTATAATATATACCCTGATATTTCGCCTATTCATAACGCATATATATCTACTGCCTCTATAGCTCAGTTGGTAGAGTGTTGGTCCTGGTATCCCAAGGTCCCGGTGGTGCCATGTAAGATGTTCCTTCTTTACTTTAATTAAATATATAACGCATACTGTACATCGTATGCCAAATCTATATTCCCCAAATATTGTCATAAGTAAATAATTCAATTAACTCGTTTCTTACATTAATAAATTGGTGTTTGTTTTTCTAGAGGTGGTGATGACTGCCATTAAGACAGAAGAGCAGTCCATTATGAGATTGGAGCGCCTCCCTAAGGCTCTTGTAGACTATAGTAAGGTACACCATGTAGGCGGAGGCCCGTACAAGGGCATTCTCATCAACAAACAGGCCGCAGGTGAGTATCGATTGATAGGAAGCTAACCATAATTATACTTATGCTTTACTTCACGTTAATCCCAAAATTGCATATTCTTTCAAATTCCTTAGTCAGGTTTGATACAATTATTGAGAGTGCTAAATAAATTACTATGTACAATCATTCAATTGCAAGTTGATTTTGCCAGAATAAGAAATTTATCATGGAAAAGCAAGGAATCAATCTGATTAGAATCATATCTGCATAAGCTCCCCGATATTGTAATTGTCGCTATGTAGATCTGAGGTAATCCAGTTGTAAACCATGATCAATGACGTCAGGTACTGTGGGGTCCACAAAAGTTCACTGTTAAAATTGTCCAATGAAAAGTCAGATAACAGAAGGTTGTGATAAACATAGATACTTTCTTATACCCTTGTTTGCCAAGGCAGTCCCAAGGGAATTCCCAGACAAGCACTTTCTATATTGTTGGGAAGCAGCTGTGTGATTCGTCAACCAATCGACATTGTTTGCTATACAATAACCTCAGATCTACCTACATCGGCAATACAATATCGGGGAGATAATTTCAATCAGATTGGCAAGGAATGAAAGTGTTTACTTTTTTCAAACGATTCGCTTTAAGTCCCATTTCTGACAACCCCAAAAATCACACCTTCCTTTTTTATCCGAGAATAACCAAGGTGACAGACACTTACAAGGTTGTTGGTTCGAATTTGGTATTTCAAAGATTTTATGAAAGAGGACAAGAATTAATAATAACAGAGCAGGGTTTTATTTAAACGTCCAATAGAAATGTTGTCAATTATTCCAGGCACATTTTCTGATATGTTTTAATTTTCTTTCCGTTAGATCTAGACGAGGTTATGGCTGAAGAGGCTCGTCTAGAATTCATGGCGTTTTTGTCAGAAGAAGAGGGCGATAACAACGGCCACTTACAAGTAGGTTAAATGGAGAAACTATTAACAATTTAATAATTATGGTGGGATTTTGAAGAAAGACAGCGAAATAAACAACACTTACTAGTATATAACAAATATTTTAAGTCTTCTTTTCGCTAGTTTTGGATAACACTCTCTTAGTCAGAACAGTCTTTAACGAATACAACTTCAGGTAATTTTGCAGACTGAGACCAGTACGGCATTCTTTAAATCGAACCTACCACGCTCAGAGTCATAGTCAGGTGCATCTTCTGTAAACTAGGGTTTTATTCCGAGGTATATACTCTCTATTACAATCCCTTGACGGATCGAGGAACTCACACCAGAATAACCAGCTACCATTATGATTGGATGCCTGGAAACTTTGACACAAACAGTCTGGCGGCGCCTTACTAACGGACTCGGCAAGCTGATCGCTTCGATGATGCACAGGCCTGTTATGTGTAGTGGGAATTGCACGACCTCTGTAGTGATGGTCTATTAGGTTGATAAGGCTGTACGTTTATGGTTGGCCCTGCTGGACAAACGTCGATATTAAGTATGCATACCAATTCGAATAGGTATGCATACCAATTCGATT
>JAVFBY010173219.1:0-11301 GCA_034781015.1 Tonicella lineata | reverse complement strand
TTTTTTTTTTACGTGTTGTCGGTTTTTCTTCTTTTTTTCCCCCTTTTTCTGTCTCGTCTTTAATGTTGCCAGTGACGTGAACGGTGGTTTCCTTCACCCATGGGGCTGGCACGCCGTCGTATTGGTGAAATACCCCTGAGTACGGCGTAAAACCCAATCAATCAATCAATCTTCATTTAGTTAACATTATATTTGACAATACCTTTACCTAATTGCCATGTTGGATATTAACAATTGCATGCACTTAATCAGTATATATAGAATAATACATAGAACAGTTGAGTACAGATTTACAGCATGAGCTGATTACTCTGTAATACTACATATGTGCTAAAATATCCACAGATGAGGAGATAGAAGAAAGAATACATATTTGGCTGAAATATGTGTGTGACCAAGAGGGCGAAAGAAGGAAAAGACAAAAATAAAACAATAAAACATGTTTTAAGGATTTTAAGAAACTTTTAGGGTTATTAATTTTTGAATATGTGAAAATATGAATAGCAAGTGGGCTTGTTCACAAAGTGTACATAACATTTGACAATACCTTTACCTAATTGTCAATTGTCGGATATTTACATTTGTATGGGCTAAATCGGTATAGAAAATACATACATTGTAGAACGGTCGAGTACAGATTGAGAGGCTCAAATAACAGTAGCCTACACTCTATTCTGTTTCTTTATTTTTCTGTATTTTCAATTCAACTCTTATGCCTATTCCATTTACTCTGTACATGGTGTGAATTTAGATAACAAATAATGCATGGGCTGATTATACTCTGTATTTTACTATGTGCTAAAAATTCAGTGGATTATTGAATAAGCAGATGTTTACTCTTTTGATGCTTTTGTGGTACCACTACCTAATCAAGTAGTCCGTTCTATAATAATATGTTGTTGAAAACTGTATTATACATGTAAGTGGTTATTGGCTTCTTGGGATAGAATTATCCCATGACAACTGAAGTTTACAGTCTTTGTAGACTACCTACAAAGTGCCAACGTAAGAATTTCAGATTAGCTCCTGTCACTTTTTTTCAGCTCCCTGTTGGGAAACAGAATTTAGTTCTGTTCTGTACCATTGTGGTACTGATAATGGGCGACAAATTTTCGGTACCATGTTTTTTTTTTACGGTACCAAAATGCTTTCGCAAACGATAGGCTCCGTGGGATTTTCAGATTTGAGTGAGATTTAGTTTGAAAAATATTAAATTATTTTAGTTGTCCATGGGAAAATACAGTTTTATCGATATTATGAGTCATTGATTAATGCAAATGTTTGAAATGTTGTTTGAAATGTTGTTAGAAATGTTTTTATTTTCCTGTTTTGTTTTGCCCAGCCTTGTTACACATCCTTGTAATAATTTTCCCTCTTTAAAACGCATCTTTCTCTACACATCATGATCAAAGTGTAACCCGTCCAGAGATAAAAGAAGCCATTTGGGGTTTTATACTAGTCTTATCTCTTATTTAAACTATGTTAACATAGTGACAAATATTTGTGTGTTGAATAAAGATTCATTGCTATTCAAACCCTAAACAAATTCTGATTTCAATGATATTCCATAGTAAAACAACAGAGCCGATAATTTAAAAAAAAACCCACGTAAATCTGATTAGATTCATGTTGATATCTTATATGTTCCCTATATTAGAATTATTGTTTTGTTCCATTTTTATTCCCCGGTGATGACTCCATAAAAGGTTGAAATATTGGATATCAACATGAATTTATGTTGCATTTGTGCACCCTATGCCTGGACAAATAGTTTGCTCACACTTCAATGGATTGTTGTTCAAACTTTTTTTTTCCTCAACATTTCGCGATTTTCAAATGTTATAAAAGTCTCCTATCAATTTTTCCAGGCATATAAAAACCAATGCCTTATTATACGTGCAAATTATTGAGTGCCAAGTGTAAACTTAATGACCGGTTTATCAGAGGAACTATTTAATGGGCCAACAGTTACATTTGGGCTAACCGTTGCAATTATGGTTGGGCCAACAGTTGCATTTACGGTTGGGCCAACAGTTGCATTTACGGTTGGGCCAACAGTTGCATTTACAGTTGGGCCAACAGTTGCATTTACGGTTGGGCCAACAGTTGCATTTACGGTTGGGCCAACAGTTGCATTTACGGTCGGGCCAACAGTTGCATTTACGGTTGGGCCAACAGTTGTATTTACGGTTGGGCCAACGGTGGGGATTTTCCAGGGGCCAACTCTGGCCCAACGATCAAATTGACGTTGGGCCAACGTCACCAACCACTGCTGGGCCAACGGTAACGTGTTCTGTTGGCCCAACGTAGGGCCAACTACAAATGCTGTATGGGAAGCGACTTATCCAAACCAGCGACTGGCTGTATTTTCCTCGCGTATCGTCAACATCCACTCAGGGCACGTATGCAAACAACGCCATTTTGCTGGACATTTCCTGTTCTTGTTACACACAAAAAAATATCATTTCATATTTATTATGGGGCAAACTTTGATTTGATAATGAGTAACTCAAGTCAACATTTTTACATCCGGTTTAATTAAATGAGGACTAGGGTCATATATGCCGTTCTCCCATTGGCTGATAAATGACGCGCGTGCTCGTTTAATTAAACCGTATGTAAAAATGTGGACTTGACTTATTCATCATCGAAGTTTGCCCATTTGTGAATATGAAATGTGATTTTTTTTTGTGTAACAAGAACAGCAAATGCCCAATAAAGTGATGTAGTTTGCAAACATGTCCTCTGGACGTTGGAAAGACTGTAGACAACGACGCGAGGAAAATAGAACCAGCCGTTCTTTTGGAAAAGTCCCTTGGAGTGGGTAGGTGTCTGAGTGATTTGGGCTTTCTGTTTTTTTCATAACCTTTGATTTATTATAGACTTCACTATAAAGAAAGTGACAATTTAAAGCAAAATCATTTATTTACTTATTTGCTTTTTTTTTTCGATTGAGTATGTGTCATACACATAGGAAATTAAAATAAATAAATAAAAATGAAAAATTTATATATTTTTTTTGTTATTCAACCTTTTCAAGCCAGGTGACCTTACAGAAGTCTCACCACCAGCGCGCAAGAGTGTCAAGTGTGCGTAAGAAAACTCTCGTTTTTGATAATTTAGGCACGAATGGCGATTGTCTCAGCATGTGCGTTGGACGCCGCGTGAGACGATGGTTCAGTCAAGACATTCTCTAAGTTAACGGCCAATAGAATACACAGTACATAAGATGCAATGTAAACTTTCTACCGCTAGCAGTCAAGTGAAATCTCCTAATTTGTAGGGTAAGCCAAAGGCTCATCGTCTTCTATGAAACCATTACTGCTGCGACAACGGACACGCGAGACGAATGGCTGAACTGTTTGGCTCAAATCTGCGCGGACCTTTAAGTAGACAAGTTTAATTGTCTTCCATGCAGGGCTTCATAGACGTCGTTTTCTAACTCCGGTAACAGGTGATAAAAAAAAATGAAAAACTGAATAGGGAATGTCAAAAACTCAATATAGGGCATTTTTTGAGACAAAACTCAACATTTTTACATAAACTGAATACAGACAAAGCTTTATTATCAAAGATAGGCTGTTAAAACCTAAAAAAAAACCTGCAATTGGAGCAAAAAAATACTCAATATGTCAAGGAGGGTGATAAACATGTTGACGTCTATGAAGCCCTGCGTTACTGAAACTAATTATGACACAGCACATGAACTATGCCTGGATTAAAACCATACATTTAACTACACCTTACATGGTCGTTATAAATGGAAATGCTACGTACAAATCTACAATCTAATGCACACATTTTTAATCCTCAACAAATGTTTTATTTTAACTACAGTCTATTTGAAATCATCTACACTATATATCTACTTCAATTACCTCCTCAATTGCCTGTAAAAGTAAGACATATATATGACATTAACAGATTTATATAGCCTATATTTTCAGACTCCGTAGTAAGCTTTGTAAAAATTATCAAACATAACCAAGAATAAAGTTTGGTTCTCATTTAAAAGGTATAAGAATTCCCTTGTGTTTTTCTTCATATTTTCTGTTCTTTAAATTTGAAAACAATAATTATGTTTTGAAGGTGTTTAAATCAACAGATTTCCTCCTTAAAATGCAATTATTTGGACACAGATACATCGTTTTGAAAATGGGGTTTGTTTGATTGTGTTTTAACGCCATGGTCAGGGGTATTTCACCTATATGATGGTGTGTCAGCCCAATGGGTGGAGGAACCACCATCGACGTCACTGGCAATATACTATACGAGTCAGTACATGGACAGGAAAACAAAATTACACCACCAAAAAAAAATCTACTTCTTGACGTCCCTTAGTTCAGAGACCACCAGGGCATCAGGAAGCTCCCACCCAACCACCTGCATGAAGATAGGGAGGTCAGTATTAAATAAGTTGAATCAAAGGGAAAAGGATTTAACCTATCATTGGAGGCGCAAACTTTTGCTATTACATGATATGAGGATTACAATGTATCTTTATCTTTACAATGTATCTTTACAATGTACTACCGACCATTGTGGCTAATAATACATGACCAGGATGATTGATAACTTTCCAGACAAGCCCAGAAAAAAGAGGTGATTGAATTTAATAGAAATGGTGATCCAATACTTCACAAAAGTGTGGAGTGAGGGTCTCTAGAAACATACTCTATTTATTTTACTTTTTATCAATGGGAATGATGTTATTTTAATAGATTTTCAATGGTAAATTAATAGTATTTTAAAGTGAAAATTGTACATCCAAATTCTCCAAGCATTTAGCAACTTACAGCAGAGATCTTTGATTCTACCATACTGTCTGTCAAGCCCATTTGATTCTTCATGGAGATAATACGGGCATCCATGTCAGCCAGTGCACGTGTTCGAGCTTGTTCAGCATCTTCTAACATCGTCTTCATCTCACGACGTAGCTAGCAAAGTAAATCAAATTTGTACAAGGAATACACATTTATAATATTTTTCATCTAGTGGAAAAATGTACAGATTTTAGAAATATTTTTGTATTTGTAGTTAAGATAACAATATTATAAATCTAAGATGGCAAAATTTCTGACCACAATAAAAGAAGGCATCTCTGCTTCTGCTTCTCCTTGCATTATGTCATTTTCATCTAGTATTTGCATTCTATATCCCTCTCTCCACTCCGTGGGGAGAGCATAATATTTCTTTGGATTTACAAAATTAATAAATAAATATAATATCTCTCAATATTCAACAATTTTATAACTGCTCTCACCTGATCGTCATGTGACGTAACCTGAGCATTAATTCCACCAATGGCTTGTTGCAGAGTGGCTGTGGCAACCTGTAATTTCTCCTGAACATCATCTAATTTACCCTGTGTGGATTTCTCATGGTGTTTCCTGTACAATTTAAATAACTATGCATTGATTGCAATGGAGCTTCGTTTTACAAGTAGCAACAAACTTCCATTTAGATGTACATGTAGTTGTATTAATTTGCTGCTGGGGATGCTCAAACAGAAAGCTCTTGTGCAATGTATAATCTTGTTTAACAATATAATTATTGAGCAGGGTATTACACTTATGTTTCTACCGACTGTGTTAGGTAAAATCCCTGCCTTGAGATACCTGAAACCATACATTTTCTGTCATATACATGATCAGGTCCAGTGTGGGGTGAATTAAATACCAGCACATGAAAAGAAGAATTTGAACCCAGAAAAAGGATTGCCTGAATTTAATATATGTTGTGACCACCTTCTTCACTCCTTCATTACTAACTTGAAGTTAATGTCTGCTGTGACCACCTACTCAACACCTTTCTTATCTTGATTTAAGGCCACCATCTTAATGCTTTTCTTACCTGGATTTAATCTCTGCTGTGACCACCTTCTCCACACCTTTCTTATTCTCTAACACCTGCTTCTCCAGTATTGTAATAGATTCATCTAATTTTTGTAAGGTATCTCTGGTTTTTGATTTGTCATTCTGTAAATATAAACATTGGGTATTTAGAAATAAACCTTGGATTGCTACATGTACACTGGCAATTCAAATATTGGGTTGATTGCATATAAAGTCAGACCTTTACATTTATCTTATGATGTGTGTAAATAAGAAATAATAAAAAATATATAGTTAAAATGCCATGCTTTAATGAACATTGCACTTGACAGGATTATTAAAACATTTTTTTAAAACATGTAATGTGTGGTTATGTATTAAGGTGAATAATACTGAATAAATATATATTGCTACAGATTTGTTAATTTGCTTTTTGTTAATAACGTGGATGTTCTACATTGTCTGTTTTATTGGGACTACTTTTCACTCATGAGTGTCAGACCTATGGCTGAGTTTTGTCTGATTGGGTTTTAAAACCGTGCTCAGGGTTGTTTCACCTATATGACGGCATTATGAGTGAACGAAACCACCCTTTAGGTCACTGGCAACAAACAAGGATGATATACATGATTATTGATGTTTTACGTCACACTCAGTGGTATTTCAGCTACGCTGTGGCGAGGATAATATACAAGACAAGAATATAATATATGGCACAAGAAGACAAATTGTGTCAATGTGCATAGCAGGACATCAGCAAATCAGTTTTCTGTTACCTCTTAGCTTTCAAGGCACCAGGGCACAAGTCGCTCATGCAACTCATCCATAGTTGTTCTGGGAAATTGATTTTTTTAACTGTAGTATAAAGATGTAGGAAATCCATGAGTTTTACCCACATGAAAAGTAGCTCTTGGAAAACCAAATTGATAACCCTCGTTAAAATGCAAATATTTTACCCTTGCAAAAAGTTACTATAGGAAATCTAAATATTTTATCCTTGTGAGAAGGTGCTCTAGAAAATCCCAAATTTATATCCTCATGAAAGGCTGCCATAGGCAATTCAAATCTGTTACCCTCAAGAGAAGTTGGTCTATGAAGTTGATCTAGGAAATTCAAATATTTTACCCTTGTGAAAAGGTGCACTAGGAAATTATCAAATTTAGAAATAATTTGTATGTTTTTTTAACTGATACTTACCTTACCACAACATTACATGATTTAGCAGAATCATGATTATATCTAACTATTACCACAGAATTTCCAATCTGGGCACCTCCCTGCAGCCCACCTCAGGTGAGGTCCACTTGCCCACCAACATGACCAATAGAGGTCCATCCATGCATGTGCAATCTCATACCTTATTTAGTTATAAAGGAAGGACGTTGCAGTGAAATAGAGGGGTGTGGCTACCTTACCACAACATTGCATAGAATCCCACAGAAGGAGGCGGGCACTGCAGCTAGAGATTTTTGTTACCGCAAGAAAAGCACCCGTAAAGGGGAAACCAACCCCAGAACTAACTCACTGTTTCTATCTTATTACCTTAAAGATAGGAACTCTAAGATAGGAAGTGCCTTAGGAGATCAGCATAGGCCATCTTCCCTAGGCAATTCTTATCTCGCCACAAAGTTCTGAAATAAGCCTTGCCATGGATACCAAGCTTTTTTTGTCAGAGAAATATCAAAGTAAAATAGCAAAAACGCCGCAGTCTAATCAAATACACCTTTACGCATATAACTCCACCTCTTCAGGAATACAATAGAGCATCAAACAAGCATGACCAACAGGTTGGCGCCAACCAATATAATGAAAAGAAGCTATATTACGTTTGGTACTAAAGAGTAAAGGAATAACATTGTTCTATTGTCGTACACACGACAACTGCATGTAGGCCGAAGGTTTATGTAATTGTAATTTGCCAGATGACGAATGTATAATTTACGGCAATTGACCTACTACATAAAATGGGGATTCTTTGTGACCAAGTGGGTTATATACAAGTGAAGGTTTTAATCAAATGCTCTTCTTCCTTAGTGTTGTCCGCCAAATTTGTTTAAATCATATTTGTTATCCAGCATGTCATTGGCTGTTCAAGGACTTCAGGGACTGGCGCTATGAGATAACTCCTGTTTCACTTCATTCCCATCCTGATCAGGGTTAAAAGCAGGAAAAACTTGATCCCTATCACTTACCCCCACCACCCCCTCCTTCCATCTGAGGAGTAGAAGCGCAATCTGCCTCAGTCTTACACTCAGCAAAGGCTTCCCCTGGCCAATTGACAAATCTGGCCGTCAATAAAGACAATGTTTGTCTAAAATCATTCTTCTCCAAACCCGATGAACAATTTAAACCAGAGTACACAGAAGCCTGATTACCTACCGAATGTCGATGATGTCGACTTCCAGAAACCAGACGGACATTGACTTCCGGTAATCGGAAGTTGACATCAAACCCGGCTCAAGTCACTTCAAACTCAAGTTTTAATTCAGAACAAAAAATTCCCAAAACCCGAAATAATATTATCTGAACCCAACTCACTAACTAGATCCAACCTAGAACACGGACCAGGGACGCAAAAGGTCAGCTGATGCTGACCGACGCTTGAGAATAGGGCGGGCTGAAACTCTAACAAAGGGCGATTCTCCCACCATTTAGAGATTTAGACATTTTCTTTGTTCAGATCTAACAACAATAAAGAATTCTTCCCAACTTGTCACGTTGATCCGCCAGCCACTGTAGACATCCTTCTCACTAAATAGATCTAATCAATGGCTACAGTAAACTCTCCCCAAAAACAAAAGATAACGTGAACTTAAATTTAGATTGGAAATAATATGTAACAGAAAAAACTATGACCACTCTCCTCAGTAACTAAGTAACGTATGAGATTGCACATGCCTGGATGGGCAGGCAACAGCCTCTATAGGTGGCCAAGGGGAGGTCACCTGAGGAGGGTTGCAGGGGAGGTACCCAGATTGGAAATTCTGTGGCAATAGTTAGATATAATCATGATTCTGCTAAATCATACAATGTTGTGGTAAGGTAAGGAAGCAAAGAAAACTTCAAATCTTTTAGCCTAATGAGAAGGTGTTCTAGGAAATCCAAATCTTTTACCATTGTGAGAAGTTGTTGTAGAAAATTCAAATCTTTTACCCTCACGAGAAATTGCTCTAGGGAATTCAAATCTTTTACCGTCATAAGAAATTGCTCTAGAAATCCAAATCTTTTACCGTCACGAGAAATTGCTGTAGGAAATTCCAGTGTTTTACCTTGAGAATTTCCCTGAGGCTCTGTATCTCCTCATCCTCTAAAGTTCTGAGGGAGTTTAATCTCTTATCAGTCTCGTCTCTCAAAGATTTCTCAAACTCAACTCGTGATTCTTGTTCCTGGTTTACTGTCTGGAAAATAAGGCAATTGATTGATTGATTCATTGCTTGGTGTTTCATATTAATATTTTGTAGTTAAGTACATGGGATCATATGTCGACACGACTCATAAATGATTGAGCAAAAATTAGAGACTGCTATGTGGAGTCGTCAGTGTTATCCATGAAAATTGGACATACTGAGAAAAAAAAAAGTTGTATGGCAGTTTATGTGTATTGTTTATACTGAGTATAGTTTATAGTCATCTGTGTATAGTTTATAGTTTTCTGTATATAATTTACAGTCTTCTGTGTATAGGTTATAGTTTGATGTATATAGTTTATAGTTTTCTGCATATATATAGTTTATACATGTAGCTCACTGTGTATAGTTTTCTTTATACATGTACAGTCTAATTATATTTTATTGACATACAACATTTTGATGTAAGACAATTTTCTGTGTATTGTTTATAGTTTTCTGTATATAGTTTATAGTTTTCTGTATATAGTTTATAGTTCTCTGTATATAGTTTATAGTTATCTCTGTATTGTTTTATTATATTTTATTGTCCTACAACATTCTGTGAATGTCGGCCCTGAATCATTTATCTGGCATAGGTATGTCTATCAGTATTAATTACAAACTCAAGTCCAAAATAAATTTTCATAGGTAAGTTGGACAATATTATTTGTTTAATGATGCAGCCTTGTAACTTAGGGAAACACAGACTAAAGTGTCGGAACTACACAAAATTTATTAACTTATATTTCATAGATATTTTCTGGTTAAAAGTACCTTTTCTAGCTGTAGATATTTTTCCTGTCCCTCTTCCCTCAGTTTCATTTCTTTAGCCAGTATTTTCTTGCTGACATCTTCTACCATTTCCACCATTTTATTCTGCATTTTAAGCCTCTCTGTATTAGCTGTATGATCTGTCTCCCTCTGTGTCTGATCAAAGGCATGGAGTGTTTCTTCTCGCTTCATGTTTTGTTCAGCAACAGCAGAACTCACATCATTTAACCTGTGCATAGAACAGAAAATCGCCAGCTTAGATTGATTGATTGATTGATTGGGGTTTAACGCCATGCTCAGGGGAATTTCACCTGAAAATAACCAGCTTAGAAGAATGAGCTAGATCTAAGTCTTCATTAGGGCTAAAAATGTATCTACTTTTAAATAATTCTGAACAAAAAATCCATGGTATAAATAATAAATAGCAGAAAGTATATTACACAGTGAAGTGTGCATACAATAAATATTACTAGAGTGAGTGGTAGAAGTGATAACCCACAAGACCCAAAGACACAAGACATGCAGAGCAATATAATGTATTCAAACTTCACTGTGTAATATTCTTCTTATTTTCTGTATCATGGCATTAGTTAAAAAAGCGCAAAAATCACAATATATTACCCATATTATATTATTTTCTGAGGCATTTCCAAATGTGCTTAGTTTCTTGCAAATGGGGCCAGAATAGCAGGACACATTGTTTGAAATGTAGCGTCAAATAAAATAACATTATTGTAAACATGAATCAAATCATGTCACATAAATTATGTTGTATTGTGAAATTGCATTCGTTCATAAACAATGCTATAATAGAAAAAAACGCAATCCCTAAAAATTGAAAATACCAAGAAAAAAAGTTGTACGTCAGTTTTATGTGTATTGTTTATACTTTTGTGAGAATAGTTTATGGTTTTCTCTGCATAGTTTGTAGTTTTCTGTGTGGTTTTGGTATGTGCAATCCAGTGTGTGGAATTTGGGGTATAAGACAGCAAAGACAAAAATGCCTCTATGTGACGACCATATTTTGTGACTAATTTGGGATAACACTATCTTTGTGACAAACGATTCTTATAGTGACAAACAAATTTAAGATACCTGGACTGCACCCTTTGTTCTAACACTCTTCGTTCCTGTATTTCAGAGTCCTGTTTAGTACGCAGATCCATTATCACATCTCTCAACTCAGCTAACCTGAAATAAATCATGTCAAACATTTAACAATTACCAAAGTATAATAATAATAATAATAAAACTTTATTTAGTGAGGATAACAGTTTACATAATAAACACTCAGTCAGCACAAAGGC
>JAVFBY010173108.1:0-11302 GCA_034781015.1 Tonicella lineata | reverse complement strand
GGGGAGGAATTTATTTTTTGTCAGCTTTACATCGATATTCAGTGACTTTAAAAAAAAAAAAAAAAAATTCTTTTTTTTAAATTTAAAAAAAAAAAAATTTCTCGCCTGACGCAAGATTTCACGCGGCCGTGGGTCGTACGGTCGCATGATTTTCCAGGGGTGGATCAATCTACAAGTACATGTAGAACAATGCATATTCTGTGTTGAACAAAAAGGATTAATTTATTTTAAATTAAACATCTTAGTGAGTATGTGTTTATGTATTCAACTACTGTATTATTACCACTTTACAAGGTGTAACCAACTTACCAGTACAGTTTATGTGTAGGGTAATATTCTATAACTCCCTGATTTTGCAGGCCGCTGATGAAACAGCATTTCAACAGCGCCCCGCAGCCGGCCACGTGAGTACATGTAGCCTGACGTTTTATAAATGCATTCACACAAACATAATGCCCTAATCTGTGACGCCATTGTGGACTATCAAAGATGAGGTAAACGTGTACATGTAAACATCGTGTTCTGGGTAATATTGTCATGGCATGTTCAAACAAGTCTTGAAGATTTTCTGAAAATATTGAAGTGTACTCGAATTGAAAAAGAAACAGATTAATGTAGGGTCAGTTGTCTGTCTCTTCATGTAGCTATTGAAGTAGAATGGAAACACATTGCAGGGGTCTGAATAAATATTTTCTTTGGTAACCCATGGTACATGTACATGTAGGTCTTGCTAAATTGGGTTAGGTAACCCACCGTAGGTTGCGCCAGAAAGAAAATATGGTAACCTGTTACACATAGCGACCTATGGTAACCTACCGAAGATTCATTAGAACAAAATTAATTCTGTTGTCAAAAACTTTTTTATTCACAATATTTTCATCAACACAGCCAATATTCTCAGTTCTGATAAATATTGTTTGTAGTTACTGTGTCAGTGTGCTTTGGTCGTAAACTAGATTTTCTTGTTTTGTTTCCGTCTGATTTATACCTAAATGTAATGTCATTGTATCCCATAAAATGTTTGAATTTCTGAATAAAATCTTATATTATCTCAGTTTAAAAACTGCAAAACACATTAAAGTAAATCCAGATTGTAAAGCACATGCGTGTGCAAAATTCTGAGTGCTTTTTTGTCTACAATTACAAATCATCCAAATTTAATTATCAAACCATTTGTGTTTTGAATTCAGTATTGGGGTTCATTCTGCTTGATAAAATTGTTTTGTAAAAGTGGGAGTTTAAAGAGCCTCAAACAAAAAAAAAATCATGATCAAAAACTGTGTTAGTGTTGAATCTCTTTGGTACAGCACTTCACTCGCTGTTTCCAGCACCTCAGCCACAATTTCCACTGCAAGGTTCACTGAGAATAGTTTCATGGTTTCAAGATTCCCATGTGCAGTGTTTCAAAAACGAGTCTGCGTTCTCCAGGTACATGTAGTATGAGATACCTGCCCTTTGTCTGCACATTGCTTTATAAGTATTACGGGCGATATCTCTTCCAGATTTTCTGATAAATACCGAGGTAGTACTTCCGGCATAATATACAACAACTAGCATAGGCAATGTGAATAGACATTTGGATGTTGAGTGAGCGTGATCGGCCAAGAAGTAAAAGAAGTGGAAATTCAACACTTTTCTTTTCAAAAAACTGATTCACACTAATTGTGAAAGAAAAAGATTAAAAAAATGTGGTATTTTGATGACTTTTTTTGATATGCAAAAATGACTTCGCGGAAGCCTTTCTTATGAACATTCACCCCCCAAGACGTGTGGTGTTCTATCAGCTGTCCATATATGGTTGAGTTCCCACGCTCTGTCTTTAATGTATCCACACAGTTATCTGAGTTACGGAACGGTTCAACCCCCTCCGTATAAGGCAGACAGGGCTCATTAATCTTAGTTCATACATTATACATTGTAATGCGGGTCGCATAAGAACGAGTGACAAACTTTATTGTTTTTTTAAAACGGTACATTGGACATTCATATTTTCTGAAAGGTTATACTACAGTATGGGCCATACTAGAATATAGAAAACCCAGTTTAATTTGTTTCAGTTGATTTTTGGCCCAAATTCTGAGGTATATATCCTCTTTAAATTAAGTTAAAATGTTTTAACTGTTCCCACAAAAAACAAAAGTTTATTATGGTTTTAAGAACTGAAGACTATTTTGTATTTTGATAATAAATTGATGTTTTCTGAAGGCATCAAATTTGAATGTATTTTAATTGCCTGTAATAAAACAAAACGACTTAGTTTAAAATTGTTTGTCCTCTCATTTATATAAACATGAACTTCATTACTTTTACATTATACAACATACCCTACATATACACCTGGTGAGTGATCAACTAGGAGATAACAAATGTGTTTGTTTCACATATTAGAGTATTTTTATATGATCCATCACACAAGATTTATCCTATTTTAGTGTCAGTCATAAAGAGCTAGAGCAAAACTAACTTCCAAAATCATATGACTGTCACTCTGTAACTTGCTTGGAATTGCCCTATGCATGAAAGTGGTAATAATAGTAATAACTCAATTTTGTATGGCCCTTTATATACATGTACTTTGAATTGAATTGAATAGAATAATGCCCAACAAAATCATATAATTGATACATTATTTTATTATGTACACCAATATGATCTTTCAATAAGATAAATGACCAATGAAACAAGGTAACACATAGTTAATCATATTTTGTTTGGTTTTAGAGTGAATATGAAGTTACCCCTGATGAAAAACGGCCCTCAGTTGCTCAACAAATCCTGGAAACCTATCTTCTATCAGAGGTAAACATTTTAATCTACATTTTACATACATGTTATGTGTATTTTATTTGCACAATTGGAGATACAAATGTAATTTCAAATTCTCTGCACAATTGCGTTCATTTTATTATCTCCTCGCAACAGTGAAGAGAGGGATATACACAGGTAGGATTCGGCCCATACTTTATAAGTATGTAATGCTGAGTTTGTCACCACTCTATCTGCTTTATTTAGGACTGAATTTTTTTAAACCTTCACACACATGCTAATTGATTAAATCTTTTTGACAAGTTCGAATTTCAGGGTCATGGGGTCAAGGTAATGGTTATTTCTAAACATGTAACCGTTTTATACAATGCAAGTAGGGCGAAAATGCCGTAACGAGGGGTTTCGTATCACTTGAGATGCCTTGTTTCTATGTGTACAGTAGTTGTGTCTGAGGTTCGACTATTGCCTGCTGTGCTTGTCAAGTGCCATCGGTGTTTGTTGCCAGAACTGTCAAGAGTATAGTAAAATTTTAAGTACACATGCTGAACTCATCCTGAGCCATGATCAAACCTCTGATCAGGGTGAGATCACCATCCAATCAGGGTGACTGGCTGATAGTGTACATGTACATGTAGCTCTCTATGAGCTATTAAAGGAAGCTGGTCTTTTCTTGCACCATGTTCCTGCCAGGACAGTAGGCTGCCAAGTAAGTACATGTATGCTCTTTTGTTTGGTATTTTGCGTCCTGTGATAACAACTTACATGTGTAAATAGAGTGTGAAAAGCGGAGAAGAAACCTGGTACATGAACACATACATATATACAGCCATGAAACAAACTCAGAGACTGGTTGCAAGAAATTGATCTCAACGGTAGGAGCAATTACTTTTCCACAAAGGGAGGTCATTTCACAAAGGAATGTCAATCTGATGTTGTAATGTCATAAACTAAAATTCTTGTTTTGGAATTTATTCCTTGAGGCAAATAATAATCATTCTCCTCATTGAAATCCAAAGAGAATCAAAAGTAGAATAATTACTTCTACATGTACATGTATATCTGAGTGCAAAGCAATCAACCATTGTTATTGGAAAATGTGACTTTGTCTATTTTATGATAAGGCATATCGTAAATAACATTGTAACATAGTCACACAAAAGGACACGGCAGTTTAATTAGGGAACAAGGCAATGATTGTAAATGATTATAACAATAACAAACCCTTTGACATATTTGAGAATGACCCATCTTCTGGATGGTTGGTTGTCAAATGATAAGTTTTGGTCAGTTTATTGTCCCCGCCACTTTAGTGGTAGGGGACTTAGAAATGCTATCCGTCCGTCCGTCCGTCCGTCCGAAAATGCTGTGAACACAATACAATTCAAGCTTATTGACCGATTGACTTCAAACTTGGAATGTTCCTCTCATACTAAGACGGCAGATGGGATTGCATTCCACCAAATTCATGGCAACAATATGGCCACAATCAATCAATCTTAAAAAACATGGACTTTAATTTTTTTGCATGGTCAAAGGGAGACAACTCCGTTAAGAAAAAAGTAAAGACTAATAGTTATCTCCCATTATTCAATATGACAATTTACATTTTTTTGTGTAATATTCTCTTATTTGTCTTGTGAACATGATAACTTTTTATAGGAATTCACCAATTAAGTTAAACTGGGAATATAGCTTCATCATGTCAAGGAATGCCCACAATGAGGCAATGAAAAAGGTTATTTCCTATAATTCAAGATAACAACAGGTATGAAACTGTTAAATTAAAGTTGAATTGTTACATGTAATAAAATTATATCATTATGTTTCAAGCCTGAATATAAGCGGCCGGACACGGACAATGTCCAGCAGAAAATCATGCGATGTCTGGTGCAAACATCGGTGTGCCGGTCTTTTTTGTCCGTCACGGCAGCGGCACTTTGTAATAACCCTTGTCTTCCTTTTATTCAGTTCAGCTTGTTCTTCAGTCACCATTAAATACGAAATAGGCCCCAAAATGTATGCAATCACACAATTCGCTGTTGTTGCTGTTCAATGACATGCTTGCTTTCCTTTGACTATCTTGTTCTCATGTGTCACCAGAAGTGTCTTGAGGTTTGACCGTTTGAGGTTTAACCTTGTTCTCATGTGCATTTTTAACAGGAAGTCCTCACATTCCATCTTCAGTATATGGTAAGTGAAGTGCGTGCATGGAGAACTTTAGGAATGGGGGTTTAACAACAAACACGGCTGAAATCTGGGTTTACATTATAATTTTGTTTGACAATCAGGGCCTTGAATTTTGTCATTGGATTTGAATCAAATTGTACCACTCTTATTTCTTTCCTGTTTGACATCTAAATAACAACAATAACAACTAATGTTATTCACCTTTTGTGTCGGGCACCAAGTTACCAATGTCCGGTACCAACCAGTTGGTGCCTGACATTTTGTCAGGCACCAGTGGAATAATTACATTCAGGCTTGATGTTTTAAAACTTTTTACTGAAAAAAAGCAAATACTACAGATCTATATCTCCATTTTAAAAAAAATTTCCCCTCCGTTCTTAACCCTTTGAAACCTTGATGACGGTTTTCAGGCAAATCCTTTCGACATATATACCCTTGATGCCAGAAAAAAGGCTTATGAACATACATAAGCCGCTTTTACACAACAAGGGACCTTACTCTTCTTATACTTTTGTTAAATACCAGTGTGTCAGTTGATGGCATATGTGTTTCTGGGCCGATTTTTACCATTTTTTCAGCATTTTTTTATGTGAACGTGTCAGTGACAAACAGGCATTGCAGATATTAAATGTAAATTTAGTGGGGAGCTGAATAGTGTTAGAAACGTCAGGGTTCAAAGGTTTAAAAAAGAAAAAATTTTGCCTGTGAACCACAAAGTAAAATTGGTGTGGCCTAACTGTATGTTATATGGCAAGCCTGAGAATTTCGGATCAGATCGTTAAAAGAGGTGGCAACAAAAATTACAAGTGTGTATATATCTAAAGATAGTGTATTTTTAATGCCTTTGGTTTATGCTACATACATGTAAGTTTATCATGTTTATAGGTATGTATGATAAGCCAACATACATGTAGCAGCTTCGTAATAATATCATGGGCGCTGCCATTGGACCATTTAACCCAGAGTTAAATGTGCATATTTTCTCAATTGGTGCACAAAAGAGACTGCAATTTTCTCTGATATTACTTTTGCGAATATGAATTACATTAACGTTATCTTGAAGAGGAAAGCTTTATCTTGGTGTTGGTTATTTTTATGCTGCACAATTCTAAGTATAATCATGAAAATATTATTTTAAAAATTGGCAATTTAACCCAGAGTTTAATGGACAGTTCAAACAGCCAGATTTAGGAAAAAGTATAATTCAATTTTTTCAAATATTACTGGAAATTTTGTGTTAACTATTTAAATGCAAACTGACTACTATTTCATATGTCTATAAGTTAATTTTATGTTTTCCCTTGCAAGTCTGAGAATTTCACATCAGATCGTTAACTTTTTTTCCATTTCCATGTTTTCAGTAAATAGGAAATGCTGGAAAATAAAATTGTGTTTTTTGTTTGTAAATACTTTATCATCGTGACCCTGAAGCAGAATTTTTGTAGCCTGTTTTTATTTTTATATTTACATGTAGGCTTCTTAACTGCATGATACCAGAAACAATTGTTTCCATGAAATTCTCAGGCCTACTGTGTAACATACATGTAACACAATTACATGTATATATTTCAACTTTTTACCAAGCCACATTTCTCACTGTGCAGATAACAGAACTGTTTTGAAGCTTAATCCATTGAATTGTTTTATCTTACTGCTACAGTCTGTTAATGTCACTGAAACAGGTTTAACATACTGTGATTATTACTAGAAACATTTTTGTTAAAGAGAATTCTATGTGTTTCAGTCCTCAGATTACGTGAATCATGTCAACGGGAACATGGTTTTAGAGTGTAAGGATGCCATTGAACAGAAAAATTATAACAAAGAACTATTTAACCCCTCTGCTGAGTAAGTATAATGAACTGCTTGTCAACAGCTTTTTAACTATTTCATATATTAAGTATGTTCATATATTAAGTATGAAGCAGATTGTTGATGAGACTACCCTCAAATTCAATCAAGGGTTAACATGGTTGAAGTGCTTATGGTTACCTCTTTAATTTTCTCAGATTTAGTGCAGGTGGTTGGGTGGGAGCTTCCTGATGCCTGCTGTTATCGAAGTTAAGGGTCATCAGGAAGTGGATTTTTTTGTAATGTCTTTTTTTTTGCTCCTTTTTCATTTCTTTTTTTCTGTCTCGTCATTCATGTTGCCAGTGACATGAACGGTAGTTTCCTCCACCCATGAGCTGGCACGCCGTCATATAGCTAAAATAAACCTGAGACGATGTTAAACTCCAATCAATCAATCAATCAATCCTTTTTCTGTCTCGTCTTTCATGTTGCCAGTGACTTAAACGGTGGTTTCCTCCACTCGTCGCCGTCATATATGTGAAATACCCCTGAGTTCGGCGTTGAACCCCAATCAATCAATCAATCTCAGATTTAGTAGATAACACATCTAACCATCTAGGAAAATTATTTTAAAAAATCTCAAGACAACTTTTTCTCCCAAAATTTGACTTATATATTACGTTTTTTTTATCCATTCCGAGCGCTCCGGAGTTCATCCTAAGTAGGCTGAGAAGTAGGCTGACGTCACATCCAGACAACAGTCTACAGAACAACATGGCTGAACAGTCTACAAAACAATACATGTAGCTTTTTTATCACTGACTGGGTGTGACGTCACTAGACAATAGGTTGACTTCAATCTCTCGGAAAACACTGGGCATTACCAAAAACAGTATTTTTTCCGAAAATTTGAGAATGACAAAAACCATGTAAATCTTAGCAATGGTTAAATATTTTTTTGAAAAATTCTGGTTGTTCATTGTAACAGGATATCAAGTTTTATTATACTTAATTTGAAATATATCTACATAGACACTTTAAGGGTAGTATGTTTTTGAGTATATAAATATTGACAGACGCTCTGGCATTGTGTCTGGGCTAAAACAGTATCTTTTGAACGTAAGCATATTAACAAAAATTTGATACTACATTCATGTATAAATAGGAAAATTATTGAAGAAGTGAAAAGAGTTTGTATACTAAAATGACTACATTCATGTATTTAGGAAAATCTGATTATTTTTAATTTCAGAGTTATAAGAGAATTCCTTGGTAAAGAACCATTTCTAGATTTTTTACGATCCATGTTTTTTAAACGGTACTTACAATGGAAGTGGCTAGAAAGGTAAGAAGAAAAAAATAACCAACAAAAATTACCTTTTCTGTTTGTATATCAGTCGGTCTGTCTATCCATCCTGGAAATTTGTTCATTGCTATAATAAGCTTAGGCTTTTGAAACTTAATGACTACATTTTTCTCCATATGCTGCATATGTGAAATGTTAAAAAAAAAATCAAAGAATTGTGCAAATTAACGGCCTTTCACATCTGTCTGCCTTGAACGTTTGACTAGGCAAAATATCTTGATTGTTATTTGACTGAATCTTTTGAAAGTCACACACTATTTTCTTTTTCATAAAACAATGTACACCATAGAAAACAATTCAATGACGCAAATTTCCATAAGGCGTAAAAAAAAAAATGTTGTGTTTCCTCTAACATGCTAAAAAAAAATACGGTCGGTCGGTCGGTTTTTTTATTTTATTTTATTTTATTTTTTTACCGCCATTCCACAATGCTTACATGTATTTCAACGAAAATGAATGACAATAGTATAATTTTTTTTTTTTAAAATAAGCTTTGGATGTTTTATACCTAAATAAACAATTCCCAGCGTTTGTTGAATTCATTTGTGATGTTTAGACTTACGACTTTAGAAAACCCCTAACACATCCTCTTTCAGTTTCTCACACTCAAAAAATCGATCACGTCAGCGTGTGCTGTGTAACGTTATATGATCTCAAATCTGTTGTCAACTTGCAGCTCAAGAAAAAGATCAGTGGAATTTTAATTTACTTTCCACTAGCATCGAAAGGAAATAAACATTTCACTTGAAGATGTTTATGGCTAGATCCATTGTCAAAGAGAAACACTTGTTTCAATGTCTACAACTGTTCTGTGTGAAAGCAGAGCAATATTCAATGACTCTCCACAGGAGGTCATCCGTGAGCCAAGGCATGATAGGTTGCATAAAACTTATTAAAAGTTTTTTGTTTCAGGTAACCTAATCCTCATAAATCTCGCTGATCATTTTATATTTTACATATTTTTAAATGACGTTTTGATTTTACTTTCACTGAAAAAAACGCTCCAAAACAATAGCTGTTTATTGATAATATAAGTTGAAGAATTATAAGATTTTACATGTCAGTCTGTCAACCATGAATTACCCGCAACAAACATTTAGATGTAACTGGCCTGCTAATAATTTCCTATGAAATGAACTCGGCTGTCTGAGTTGACAAGCAAGTGATGCTGGCTAGCTCTTAGTCTTAGGACAACATGCAGGTGTCCGCAATGTATCTCCACAGTTTATTTATGGGAAGTTTAAAAACAGATCAGCGCATTATGGTAAGCATTGCTTAGTTGTACACCAGGATGAAGTAAACAACAAAAATAAAATCAATGTCAATCACAGATTTAAGTTACTGGTACTATATCCTGTTTACCAACAAGTCCAGTTCTGTCCTCTATTTTGCGTTGACCAAGCGCTTTGTTGGATCTATTTTTTTTGACAGTGATCAAGTTTTAAACAGATGAGGTGACTGTTCCATGTCACAAAAACTATATTTAAGTATCACTGAATTCACCAACAAAGGTAACTACAAAAAAAGTTTGCTTCATAGGTAAACAGTTAGGTCGGTAGGGTCGTTTACTTTTTTTTTTTTTTTGACAAGCCAAAAACTTTCCGGTCGGCATTTTTCCGGCAGGTCGGTCGAGTTAGAGGAAACACAACATTTTTTTTTTTACGCCTAAAGAATATGGGAATGAGTGGTTCACCTGCACAGGCAACTCAGGACCGGAAGGAGCGCCGCTTTGGTGGATGACCGAGGGGTGATAACTCAGAGAGGGTAATATTGTTAAATTTTTGTAGACAAAAATCGAGAGTTAGTACTCAATTGGCGAATTGAGGGCATCAGTAGAAAATCGGTGAGATTCTCTGTAAGAAACTCACTTTTTTCAACAAATTCAGATTGCTATGAGTTTTGCGACAGTTTAGTGTGATCAAAGAACATCGCTAAGGTAAGGTTTTATTAGATACCAATCATTGCGATAATAAAAGCGGAATTTCGCCTATCAAGCTCACAAGCCTTCTTTAATGCCAAGGTATGAACGTCTATCAATGCCGTGTTATAGGGGAGTTGCCGCCCTTTCATTTTAATATGCTGAAAGCATATTTAAATTCCATACTTTTAGTTACTTCTAAACTTCTACTAATAGCCTAGAAAGTTGGGGTGGAATTCACGAAAAGCTTCTAACTTGTGCTTCGTGAGAAAAATAAGTTAAACTCTTGTAATTCTATTATAACGCAAATTTTTTAAAATTTTGTATCTCCTCTATAAACAGGGCCTGCAAAATCATGATTTTGGGCCTTGAAAAGCCTGGAAAAGGCCTGGATATTGAAATTAGACCAAGTGTACGAACCCTGCCAGGGAATTATTGAAAACCTATTACGTCTTGAGAATAACAACTCCTACGATTCGGCATTATTAAAAATTATACTTACTTTTTTGACAACCACATAGCTTTACTCATTTAGGTCAGGTGACACATAGGAATTATATTTCATGACTAACCTGCATCTACATGTACTCGCTCAAAAAATATTTGAAATAGAAGTCTTTCCGTTTAAAAAACATGCTTTACAGAACACACGTCAAACATAATAGTTTCAAAATACATGATGGGTTTTGTGTTGCTATAGTGCAAAGCAATCCGGGCTCTTACCAAACTGCACTCCTGGAATAAATTAAATATCTCTTGCCTCTCTTGGTTTAATAAAATTCGAGACTAACTTTGGGTATTCTCCTTTCCTTGATAAAATTGAGTGTACACTTTAATGAGCTGTAAGTCTTTTTTCCCTTAGGTCATGCAATAATGTATTGTCCTGTGAAACTGTTTCTCGTTCAAAATGTTGTAAAAGTTTCAAATCTGCTTTTACGTATTCGGGGTAATATTAAAATGGTTAAATATCTAAGAAATCTGGCGTATGTTTAATATCAGAATATGTACTACTTGAATAAACATGATGATGAAGAAGGAAGAGGTATCGTTTTGTTTTTACTACCCCCCGCAAAGATATTTGCGGGGGTATCTTAAAAATAGGCTACGTCCATCCGTCCATCTCCAGTCTACCTATTGTCATATTCCGATATCTATCTAAAAAAGAACTTGATGTATCAAGCTGAAACTTATTTTACTTCACAGCTGGCATATTGGGACAGTGCACTGTCATGGTGCTATTCATGTTACATTCTTGGAAGTTTGTCTGTCTGTCC
>JAVFBY010172997.1:0-11302 GCA_034781015.1 Tonicella lineata | reverse complement strand
CAAAGTGTAAATTTCATCCTTCTCTGGGAAGCAAATATCACTTTTACATCAATCCCATATACACCATTTCGTTACTTGAAAAAAAAAAGGTTTTGAAAGGGCTTATAAAGCCAGACATGCCTATACTTTGTTATGCTGTTGTTGCAATCTCGATGACTGTGCTTAACAAACGCTGTTAAATACAAATGTATGTGGCAGTCTAGAGTGCTTTTCAACTAATTTCAACGACGGGAAACGTTGCCTTATCTATTTTAGGTACCGAATTGTCATTTTAGTGATGAATTGTGTACTTATAGTTTTTTCAGCTACAATCACGTTTAGAGGATAGTGTGGCTTTGAATAAGGATCATTGCAGAAGGCGGTGGCTCATGGGTCAATTGTGTAAAAGAAATTGTTATTGTTATCTAATATTAGATAACAATAATTATGAGCCTCAGTGGACCCCAGTAGCCTAATTACAAATAATAAACCAGATAACAAATATCCTAAGCCAAACAAAGAAACTTAAAGTAACTCAAATTCAAACAAACAAACTAATAACTCAAAACCAATTAAACAAACAAAAATTAGCTCAAAATCAAATACAGAAACTGAAAATAACAAACCATCTGGTCGAGGCTCGTCCCTCTAAGGCCACTAGGGATGCTGTGCAATTTGTGTTTTCACAGCCTATGAATGTCAGTGATAGGAGGCGAGCAAATTCCCCCTTTCCTAAACGTGCAACTGTATCCCCTGGTTCAAAGCCGGTTGCAGTGTCCAACCGCTTCAATGCCTACTCGGGGCGACCCCCTTGGGTCTTCCCTAAGTCTCTGCCTACTCGGGGACGACTCCCTTGGGTCCACCCTAGGTTTAACGCCAACAGAACATGAAGCTCTGATGCCTTGCATGTAGCAGATATACGTGCGTTTTGCAGGTATAATATTGAAAATAATTCGATAACATTTTTAGATTGTATGTGAAATAACTGACTGATGCTGTGATTTTATCTTGAATGCTTTATATTGGAAATGGTGTACTGATAATATACTTTTACTGATGAAACACTTTTATCTTGAATGCTACATATATTTATGATTTTTAACGCTTATGTCTGTCCAATTCAGTTTATTTCATTTAGCTTTTTGATGTATGGCCTTTGGTGCTTTAAGGTGGAATACTTATTAATCGTAATGCGTAAAATATAAAATGTTCACGCCACAGAGTAGCTAAAATACCGCTGAATGTGGCGTAAAACACCAATCTATCAATCTAAACAAAAACCAAACTTTAGCTCGCTGCTATAGCTTTAACCCAGCGGAGTATTTTAGTTTTGCTCCCTTTTACCCAGATGTGACATGAGCACTCAACACTTCTATCTGGGTAATTAATGACTATGCTTTATTGGTTCCTAATGTCACACGCTTAAATGTTTTTTTCAAAATAAACGTTAAAAATAATAAGTTACGGTTGAAAAACTCTGAACTTGTCCTTAAATAGTTCATTGTTAATAATTTACATTTCCTGTATTAACAACTGAAGCGTAAACAATATAAATTTTAACGATTGGTCGAGTTAAAGAACCTTTGGTTTATGTCATGTTAATACTCTTGGCTTGAATCCTGTAATAAATAAAGGGTAGTTTTTATTATTTGTGAAGCGTCACGCATCAGTTAAGTTGTAATTAATGACAGCTTGTCTAGTTTCTTATTTAATTCGTGTAAGTTATTCTTTGGATGTCACTGCCTTTTTGTTCTGATGTTTATGTAGACCGCCAACAATGGGAGCGATTAAAGAACAAGTCCAACCTTTTTTAACCTCAACTTATTATTTTTTACGTTTATTTTGAAAGACATTAAGCGTGTGACATTGGGAACCAATAAAGCATAGCTGCTAATTAGTTAATTTCAAAGAACACCGAAATAATGAGGTACAAGTACCGGTCTGTACGTCTCCCAGTGAACTAGTCTCCATATAAAGCCAGGCAGCGGCGCACATCAAAGCTAAACTGTGCAGAGAGGCATTCACGACTAGACGGGTATAGAAGAGACCTGGTTTATCGGGGATCTTTGACGTCACTTCTACTTTTTAAATTAACAAATTAACGGTAACGCTTTATCCGTTCCCAATGTGACAGACTTTAATGCCTTACAAAATACATGTTTAAAATACTAAGTTAAGGTTAAAAAACGTTGGACTTGTCCTTTAAGCCGGAGAGTTCACACCAACTACACGTTATGCTTTATTTTCTTTATTTATAGTGTAGCCGAAGCGGTTGGTTTACGATAGCTTATATAAATCAAACCAGATTTAAATTATTCTTCTTTTTTTTTTGTGCTCGAGATACTCATATATTTTACATACACTTTTTCATATAATTTGCAGGCTGGTAGCATATCTGGAATTCATTCCCATGTAGAGTGGCCAACAACTTCTAATCTGAATTCTTACTGGAAAATTATGAATCAAATTCGACTTGGTTTTAGGGCGGAATGTCGAACGAAAGTTCGAAACAAGTACGCCATGTTGAATACAGACAGCGCGGATGCCTACATCATTGGAGTACTACACACCCACAGAGAGCAAACGTCTCCAAGCGGGTGTGACGAAAGTGGAGTTCATCGTGAACACACTTTGAGAACGGAAGCTATCCTGTACGCCGTGGATAAAGTGAACGAACGCAATGACATTCTACCAAACATCACTCTTGGAGCTATCGTAATTGATTCTTGCTACATAACAGACAAAATTGTTCAACAGGTCGTAGATATTGTAAATGGACACGTCCAAGTGAAAAACAGGTTCGGCTTATTGTCTGTTCCAATCGGAATGGTAGGTACAAGTTCCAGTAGCAGAACGTTTGCTGTTGCTCCAACTATCCAGTCCTATAACATACCCATCATTAGTTTCTCCGCATCAAGTCCACTGCTCAGTAATAAGTATAACTTCCCGTTGTTTTTTCGACCCATAGCATCAGATGTTAAACAGGCATTAGCAATTGTTCATTTGCTGAAGCATTACGGATGGAGTTATATAGGATGCGTTTTTTCAAGTTCGGATTACGGCAAGTATGGTATTCGAGAAGTCATTCAACAAGCTAAAAATAACGGAATAAAGGTAGCATACCAAGTCCAACTGGACAGCTCATTTGTATATGACGAAAAGGGTATAGATTATGTGTTTAAATCTTTTATTGTGAAAAGAATGGACAAAGTGAGAGTAATTGCAGCGTTCCTTGAAACTAGACACGCGGAAGAACTGTTCAAAGCGCAAGAACGGCACGACGTTAAGGGCTTGATCTGGATTGGTAGTGACTCTTTCACAGATAGTGACACGGCTGCCAAATCCAAATACGCATTAGGATCCATCGGCGTAGTTTTCCACACTGGAATCCTTGACGAATTCGGGCAATACATTGACTCTATTAATGCTAGAAATTACACCCGGGACCCTTTCTACTTGGACCTTGTCGAGTCAAAACTTAACTGCTATATCCAGGAGGAGAACAAACAAAGATTCCCTCAGTCATGCCCGGAAGATGCACGTCTCGTTTACAGCGAAATATCATCTGGTGGCGAGTCATCAACAACCATTGATTGTGTCTTGTCCCTAGCCTACGGATTGGACTTTTTGTTAAAGCGGCATTGTGATTCAGGTAAACTTTGCACAGATGCGAAGAGGCACATAGGCGATATACCTTCGTTGATGACTGAAGTTATTTTCCAAGGTTCTAGTGGGGAAATGATTATGTTTGACAGTAAAGGGGATGGAGTGGGGCGATATGACTTCATCAACCTACGACCACCTGTACAAGGCGATGAGAATGAATACTTTAAGGTAAACTTACTTCTGAACAAAGTAACTCTTCCAGTAAAGATTGCTCCAACGGTGAACATATTGAAAGAAAAACAGTTTAGTATCGTAGATGTAAAAAGTTTGTATAGCTTTATGAATTACACTTTTCGTTTTTATGGCCCTTTGGGTAAGTGCAGACAGTTTTCGGCATTAAATGATAGAAACTGGGAGAACAAATTTTCAGCAGAGCTTTTGTTACCAATGCAAGAGAATTGACTTTTCACTCTTTGCTGTGTCATAAGAATGTAGTATATATTGATGAATCTTACGTACGTGTTCGGAAACTCGGGCGTTTGACATGTGCACGTATCCACTTGGAAATAAAAATGACGCAGAACAAAAATACACAAATGTTTCCAATTTTAATGGCAAATTGGAAAAACCATTAACATATATTTTCCTTTACTTTTTAAATATACCTTTTCATTCTTGTATCACTCGCCTGAGCATGGGCATTTTGTTGGTGAGTGACAGAAAAACTTTCCTGCCATTAACTTGTACGTATCGAAACTAATATTGTAACCACGACTGCGCAACTGTTCAACCTCCCTGACTTTAGAACTCCTTTCCGCCGGAGAATGCTGCAGATACACTGCTCCCTCGAGTTTTAATAATGAATAAAACGGCACTAAAGACCAATCATTTAATCAATCGTTTGGTGTGTATCCACGCTTGTGTTGTTAAAGTAAACCACACTGTTCCGCTTGTCGATGTAGCGAGTTTTGTCAGTCTGAGCTATTCACTCATTTCGTTTTCACTAAGTTAAAAAGATGACATCTATAATGCGTAATAATTTTGTGGTTTCAGTTTGCGACATGGGACACTGGAAAGTTAACCTTCTCTTCTTCATGTCTATCCATGGACGTAAACGGGACGCTGGTTCCTGTGGAAGACATTACGGCTGTGTGTGAAGGCATCACTTGTACATCCACATCTGCTAACATTGTTGGCATGGAATACGCATATAGGCGGGGTAAGCTTATGTTACATGCTTTCTTCCCTGTCCATTATTACGATTCAGCTGTAGGCACTTGCTCCACGAGGATTGACCATTCGGGATTTGAGGCTGTTGTAGCAGCTCTTTGGGCAGTGGAGTTACTGAATAAACAGAAATTCCTGCCAGGGTTGAAGATTGGAATCGCTGTGTATGACACTTGCTCAAGCCCTGCTCGAGCACAACAACTTGTCCATGAGGTTGTCAGGTCCACATTTCTAGTCCCAAGACCTCCGGATACTCCTCAAGAAGATAAGCTCGTCGGTCTCATAGGCAGTACTAGAGATGATGAGACGCTAGCAATGGAAAAGGAACGATTAGCTAATACATCGCCTACCAAGGCTCCATTGGTAAGTTTATACTATAAGAGTGCTTATACGAATTATACCTTATAGCCCTTATTATAAGAATTTAAAAATCTCTGGCAGAAGCATTGAACCATATGATTTTTTTAACACTAGGTATTTAACGACCTTTTCGAGGAAATGTTAGTTTTTTAATGAATGGCATATTCATTATATTGGTGATACACAATTAAATGTTTTAAGATGATTATTATTTCTTGTTGGTATGCAGCCAGAATGCTTATAACGCCGATAAATTAAACTTGGTTTGTTTCGCAGATATGCAAAAAAAAAATCAACCTTGTAGCATCCTCCGTTTGTAAACAAGTTTAAAACAAGAATGTAGCATACTTAAAGTCCCACTAACTGCTAAACGAGATGGTAGCTTAAAAATTATAAGCAAACAATTCATCACTAAAATTACATTTCGTTGCCTTAAATATATTAAGCAACGTTTCCCGTCGTTGTAATTAGTCGCAAAGAACTCTAGACTGCCAAAGACATTTGTATCTAATAGCGTGGTTATCGTAGACTGCAACAACAACAAAACAAACTATATAAAGTATTTAAATGGTTGGATGTTGCGAGAGTTGTCGACCTGTTTTTATTTTGACATGAACCCATCAAAATACAAACTTTACTTAGATTTTAAAGAAAAATAGGAAATCAAAACTTCAGTTTATAGGTGAAAATGAAAAGTTCGTAACTTTTTCTATCCAAGAGAAATATAGAAACTCTGAGATTTTCCTTTTATCAATAGATTTAGACCATTTAACGGATAGTGGGGCTCTAACCTAAATTAAACCCATCACTATTTTCCTTTCAAAGATTTCAATGACGTCTTCGATTCTCCCTGATGAGTTGGCGAGTGATACTACTTTTTTCCGCACAGTTCCACCTACGGATGCAGAGATTCTTCTGATTATCCAATTAGTAAAGAGATTGAATTGGGACTACATCCACATGGTGTATACAGCGTCTGTGGCCAACAACGAGACAGTGAAACGCTTTGTTTCTGATGCCAGCAACAAAGGCGTCTGCGTAGCGACAAAGGTAGCGTTGCACACGTCTTGGTTAGGCATAGATAATTACGTCGAAGCTATCTACCACATGCTCAACGTGTCTGGTGCATCTGTGGTTGTAATGATGACAGACGAGGAAACTACTAAGATGTTGTTAAGAGCCGCTAAGCAGGTGAAAGCCCATGGAAAGTTGTTTTGGATCGCAACCGAATCTTGGAGACACAGACCCTGGATCGCGGAATTGCAAGACATCGCCATAGGTTAGTTACTATAAAATCTAATTCCATATTGAACTCTCTAAGCCAATCAGATTAAGTAAAGATCTTGCCAAAGCTCTATTATTTACGGCTAGAATGTATGCATACGGAACATATTTCTGTTGACATCACCTAAATATCAAACGTTTCTAGAAAAGCAGTGCCATTCCATTCTCTGTTTTATATCACAAAACTTCATCAACTTTGCCTCCATTTTCGTCGATGACTTTTATCAAAAATTACAAAAAAGTTATGACGGACACCTCCATTTCGACCGCACATTCATATAGGAAATTTAAGATGGGTTTTTTTAATTACATTCCAGGAGCGTTGACTATTTCGCCAAACCAAACTGTGAACACTGATTTTGGGAAGTACTTCAACTCCCTGTCAATTGTAAACGGTAGTGATATTGCCTGGTTCCAAGAATACTGGCAATCCCACTTTCAATGCAACTTGGCAAGAGGTGACATTTTCGAGAAGACATGCACCGCAAATTTGAAACTGAATTCGTCCGGAGAGTACGAACAGTCATGGGAAGCCCCGGCTGCTATCAATGCCGTCTTTGCATTTGCACACGCGGTTAAGTCAATTTCAGACAAATGTAACAACAAGGATATCCAATGTAATACAAGTCTCTTCGATTTTCTCCACCACGAGGTCTTAGTACAAGAACTGCCGAGAGTGAACTTTGCGCCACCTGGCGGAGTTGATTTCTTTTTTCGTGACAGAAGTGGACAGGGTTCATTCGAGATATTCAACATACAGCCATACAGAGGCAGCTACAGATTTACTAGAGTTAGTATGCCTATAATTAAAGATTGAGCAAAAGACATAATTACTTAAAGTTTTTGTAGGAGTGTTGTGTAAGCTTTACTTGCGGTTAATTCCGTTTTATTAAAATAAATGTAAGACTGCTTTGAAAAAAACATGTACTAGTATATTGTTGAAATTGTTATGTTTCCACAGTTGCGATTAGGCCATAGTTCTATATGGAAATGTCTAACCATTTTACAAATGGCTATTGCAAACGTTGAATGTTAAAACGTACAATCTAACTACTTACACTTATGGTTATTTACGTTATATTAAAATAAATCTAAGACAGCTTTGAACAAAACCGGTATATCGTTGAAATTTGATCTTTCACAGTTGTATATGAAAATGTTAATCCATTTCGCCAAACGTTACATGTTAACGCGTTAAAAAGAATTTTACTTTCATATTTGGACTCTTCTACTCTACTATAAATATCACTTGAAGCATATACCTTGTTACAGGTTGGGATGTACAACAATGGTGGATTGAGCCTGAGCATGCATCATACTGGAATGTATCGCGACGGGAAACGCCTTATTCCGGAGTCCAAATGTCCCGGGCAGTGTAAGGTTTGCCTAACAGACAAGTTCCTAGAAGCTTACGATGCTAAAGTTGCTTCCCTTGAAGCCGCAGGACCGCCTTTGAAGCATCATCTCAATCGCGCTATTGGGATCGTCATGATCTCCCTTCTATGCTTGGGAATTGGATTCACATTGCTTCTGATCTTCTACCTGTTTAAGTTGATGGCTTCCCGAAAGATGTTTGTGGAGTTGTCTATCGATGCTAGCATTACCCTCATCATCGGCGTCCTGGTATTGTACTTGTCTAACATCACATTTCTCTTTAGTGCCACAAATGCCACGTGTGGTGTTAGACGGATTTGTCTTGGTGAGTTTAGAAATTGTGATATTATTTGTAATACTTGCTTGAGAGGAAAGTATAATTGATTAATTAATGCTAACGTTTTCGTTTGAGCAAGAGTATCTATAAATCCATAGGATGAACTAGTCCGACCTCTGCAAATTTCGAACATGAAACTTTTGAAAAAGCATGTGCCTTGTGAGACCCAGACACACCTTAAAGGCCCACTAACCGCGATAACGCACACAAGTTGTGTGGAAGCTTACTTATATAAACACACTAATTATCACTAAAATTACATTTCTTTACCTAAAATATGCATTGCAACGGTTTCCGTTGTTGTAATTAGCCAATAAAGCGCTGCATAGGCGGCCAAATACATTTGTATCTAACAGCGTTAAGTTGTGTTCCCACAAAGTTCATAACCTTTTCTATCTGGGAAAATACAGAAACTCGCCTTTTTTATCTTTTATAAGTTATTTTACACCTTCTCGCCTTTAAACAAAAAAACAAAACCTGTTTTTCAAAATAATTTTGTTAAGACTGACGACTCTAGTCGCATAACATCATTATATGTTCTATGACGTTTAGTCAACTCTAATTCTCTCTACTACAGGCTTTGGTTACTGTATCTGTTTTTCGGCGCAGTTGATCGACGTGGCGCGGTTAGGCGTCATTACGCAGCTGAAAACTGACACTTCATACAAGGATGTTCTTCAAGCGAGACGGGTTCATATTTACGTCCCAGTTCTTTTGGCAGGGCAAATAGTACCGACCATTTTCTGGCTTCTTCTCGAGCCATCAGGCGCCTTACTTGACGTTCCCATGCCACAAGACGTCGCTTCTCTGGATGAGGTGTTACCAACATGGCGATGTAAAATTGATCGGTAGGCCTACGTTCCACTTAACGGACTTGAGTAAGAGGTTGGGTGGTAGTTTCTTAATGCCCTCGTGCTCTCTGAGATAAAGGGCATAAGGAAGTAGCTTTTTGTGGTGTCATGTTTTTTGTCAAGGGTGGTATCCTCCACCTATTGAAGTGGCACTCCGTCATATAGCTAAAATACCCCTAAGCACGGCGTTCAATTAAGTTAAATGCTATTAGTTTGTGTATATATTATGGTGAATAAATATATCAAATCCAAATCAAACAAACAAACCCGAATTTCTTATGAAAGTTTGATGATATAATATGCAGGAATGTTTTCAGGTATGAACTCGTCTGCAGTCTGGGATACGATGCTGTCCTGTTGCTTCACACGATGATCTTGGCGGTGATTTACAGGAGATTCAGCACGGAGTCCGGGGTTCGTCCAGCCCGATCCATCCTTCTGTCCACCGTGGTGAGCACTTGTATATGGATTGCTTGGATCCCGTTGTATCTTCACCTGGAGAGCAATGACGCATATCTGGCTTTAGTGAGTGTTGGGATCTCCTTGGACGCCACGTTTATGCTGGGGATCAACTTTATGCCAAAAGTGGTAACATTGATGGCAAGTTTTGGCGACAACCCATTCAAAGACGTTGTTATCTCGGCACGCCCAAAGCATGTCTATAACCGCTTCAAGAATGAAGAGCCTATTGCTGACAAAACTGTGAACCGAATTCCCTCAGCCAAAATTCGTCCAAAACCAAAGGAGTCCAATTTCAACAAACATGCCAGCAGCATCAGCGGAATTATACGGATTGGCATTGACAAAACACGTCCTGAGAGGCAACAACCCTTATTCCACAGAACAAAATCGAGCGATTCTGGTAGGTCAATATCCGAATGGGATCAATAATGTGACAACTCTTTCTAACTGTTGACTGGAACGCCTACTAATTTTTGGAGGTGAAAATATTGCAATTATTATAGTTAATTATATAAGTTGCAAATAAACCTCCTGTGATTAGTTCATTAGTGGTCACGTGGCTATTACATATCAAAGCATATTGACTACGTTTCATACAGAGCGAGTCAATATTTATAATATTCACCCGATTTCTGGAAAATCCAGTGTATATTTTGTTTCCAAAAGCGGTCGCAAACACATGACGTCATTATGAGCCACGTTATCGGTTGACTGCCAGCCGTGTCGAAACATGTTCTTCGTCGTAATGCTAATGTTGGCAACTGATGAAATGTGTTAGAATTAGTTATATATTAAAACAACTATGGACCTTTTACTAGGTGATTATGCTATTGATATTGACCCAAGAAAATATATTGACCACGGCTGACGCCTCGGTCAATATCTTTTCTTTGGGTCAATATCACAGCATAACCACCTGGTAAAAAGTCCATTGTTGTATAATATACGTTGTACAGCATTGGGTAACTGTCCTGTAAGGTCACTTCACGAAAGAAGTAATCGCCATTAAATGGATAATTAACCAGTACAATTATAGGGCTGTTATTTCTAGATGTGTATAATATCTTAATGTAAGATATATCAGGATATGCTTCTTGTGGTTGTGTGTCCCCAAACATTGTCTTTTATTAAATAGTCACCGTGACGCCAAGACAGCGACGCTAATTGGATGCTTCGCATGGCTGTAGTCTAGTTTTCCTGTGGGAATATTTGATAGCCGATTGGATTAAAACTGTGATATAGAACAATAATGTGGCCAGCAAAGCTGGTGGACCTTTATTGATTTACAATGCTCCTACAATCAATCCTACGCTTCCAGCCTACGCCGTTATGCTTCAGTCTACCTAACTTATCAAAAAAGACAACCAGCCCACATTTCCCTGGAAATTCTATCTCATGAATACTGCCATCTTCGAATTTCTTTTTTCTATGTACAAATGTTTTATGGTATTTTTTCAGGGTATCTCTGTGTCCCCTAGCATTATTCATTAGCATGGTAAAACAAAATATTTAGAATCCAATGTTTCTTAAGGTATCAGTAATAGCTGCGTTGGAGTAATCGCATTCCTTGGATCTTTATTCTATACGTTTGTGGCCAGAGATGATACAACCAATCATGTCTGGACGGGTGCAACATATCGACATAGGCTTATTATAACACCAACTTAATGTCATTAACTTTAATGTCTTAACTAATAGGTATGGAAGAAGATAGAGGCCATCTCGCTACCTCGCTGCCTCGCGCTTTTAAACAGGGGGCGAGGTAGCGAGGCAGCGAGGTCGCGAGGTGAGGCAGCGAGGGAGCGAGGTAGCGAGGGAGCGC
>JAVFBY010172886.1:0-11304 GCA_034781015.1 Tonicella lineata | reverse complement strand
ATGCATACAAAGTGCCCAGCATGTGGACATAGAATAGAATTACACAATACTTGCGTTAATTAACATATTTGGACTGTTTCATTTGACTTTCCACCTCCTGATATGTTTGTTGATTTTGCAGTCTATTTTTAAAACAAAAAAATCCCCCAAACTTGCGTAATACACCTTTTTCTTGTTCTAAATACACTTGCTTGAGTTATATGTAGATAGAATATAAATGTCTTTTTGCTAAAATATGTTTTTCCCCATCAATGATGACCATAAATGTTTGTAATATTTTAGCAAAGAACAGTCCTTCAATCTGTCAACATTATATACCGGTAGCAAAAGTTACCATATCTGTCAGTCGATATACATGTAGTAACTTAATAATAAAGTCAAAAATATTTACTCAGATTATTAGGGAATAGTTAAACTGACACAAAAACTGTGTTAATTAAAACAGTTTCTAGACAACTCATTTTGGAGATTTTAATATATGGTTGTAAATAAAACAATTGCCTCATTATTCAACATACAGATTAGCAGATTTTTTTTTACCTTGTAATTATCTCATGAAACTTCACATATGTTCATACTATTCCTACTTAATTGTCATTTTTCTTTATTAAAGTAATATCTTTTTTTTTATTCATCAAAAATGATAACTTACATGCAATTTATTGTTTTCCTCGAAGTCAGTTTTTATTTGTTTGTTAGATTGGTGTGTTAACATTGTACTCAAGGGTATTTCACTTATATGGCAACAGTTTCTCCATTTCTTACAGTGCACTACTTAATATGGTGGAAAACCAAGCGGAAATCCCCTAAAAACCACACCTGCAACAGTTGAAGTTGCCTTGTGCGACTCCATCATCTAAGCAGGTCCATTGGGCTGGCGACTTGAACCCATGATTACAGTAACATGGAAGAAGGATCCATAGTAAAATGTGCTAACTACTACACCAAGGTCCATGAGGCAGACCCTCTCAGAGTAGAGAACTTGAAAAGTCTCACGTTGTTTTCTTTATGAAACACCGTTTAACAGTTATTTTCATTTAATTTAACTTTTGCTAATCAAACTAATATAACTTACAAGATCATGATTACTCCTGATATAAGCTTAGATTTTATGCAATTCTTTAAACAAAATACATTAATCTCAAAGCACAGACAGAGTTGTTTAACGACTTCGCCGTCACCGGCAACATCAAAGACAGAGCAAAGAGGGTGTTAAACTATACATCACAACAAATCAGTTGCCTCTTTCAGGGCTTCATAGACGTCAGTTTTTAACTCCGGTAACAGGTGATAAAAAATTATGAAAAACCGAATAGGGACTGTCAAAAACTCAATATAGGGCATTTTCAGAGGCAATACTCAACATTTTTACATAAACTGAATACAGACAAAACTTTATTCTCAAAGATCGCTGTTAAAACCTAATAAAAACTGAAATTTGAGCAAAAAAATACTCAATATGTCAAGGAGGGTGATAAACCTTTTGATGTCTGTGAAGCCCTGCTCTTTATTAATAGCAAGTTAACAGTTATGATGGCATTAGGAAGCTCTCACCAAAGGATCCACTGAAGTAAAAGTGTTTTGTACATTGTAAATCCCCTTAAATTTCATCTACATGTACAAAGTACTGTTATCTTTTTGTGGATTTGTGAAAGTATTATATGTATGTACCGGTATTGTAAACAAACAAATTTATGTTTTCTTTTAATCCAGATTCCTTCTACATGTACATGTAAGTTCAAATTTTATCATTTGTCTTCAAGATGCTATTTTAAAAGTCCTTTAAATAGCTCCCGGCATATAATTTTCTGGACCAAAATTTGAGGTGATTTATGGTATTCCTAGACCTACATGTATAGGCTACACCACATTATTTCCTTTATAAAAATACTGTCAGCTTTAATCAAAACAAAGCTGCATATGTGAATCTATGGAAGGTGGTTTTACCACAAAATAAATGTTTTCAATGACAGCCTTTTAATTATATAAATTTATATATCTCCTGAAAGAAAAGTTATATTTAAATATAACAGTAAATATAAATATGGGCAATTTAAGCAAAAAAAAATAAAAATCTAGCCTTGAAATAAAACAAAAGATGCACTGCTGAAAAACAAACAAATAATTATTAAAATGCTTTGTTTACATCTACCTGAAATACAAAGCTATTTATTTATTTACATTGCTTCCAATAATTCAATGTGTATAAACATTTTGACCAAATGCCTGTTGCCAGTATTCTGCGTTCTGCAAATCTGAAAATTCAATAAAAACTACTTGAGTGGAATCAATTTCGGGAAAAAATGAAAGCATGCCAAAAAAGAACATTCCTACCTTAGCATAAAGCCGTTCCGCTTCCTTTCTTTCTGGGCTCATACATGATGGCGACATCTTAGTAGATTCCATTGAACACACAGATAATTTATTCGGGAAAATTTCACCCGTGGGAGATTTGATTCGACGGGCCATTGGACGACCACGCTGAATACCATGGTCTTGACTACCAACGCTATGCATCATTGCTAATCTTCCTTTTTGTACAACATTTGAGCTTTCAATTGCTGTTTCTGATTGGTCAATTTTGATTGTAGGCACTGGAATACTTGGTTTTGTTTTTTTATGATTTTCAACTGTTTTTGATGCAGATTTCTTACCACTTATTTTTTGCTTTGTAGATTCAAATAAATTTTGTTCAAATATTCTCTTCTCAGGCAATGGGATTTTTGGTTTAGAAAGGAATGATCTGGGTGTTGTTGTTGTTTCCGTGTCAAATGTATGGTCATGGCTATATTGTGAATCACTGGAAAGTGTTCTATGTTTATCGACTGACCGGGGGCGTTTAGGAATACTTGGCTTAGATGGTTTGGAAGTTAAACAAGAGGCTGAGTTTTGCAACGGTTGATGCACAAAAGCCATTCTGACTGGCTCCCGTCCAAATGATTCGTTCTTTCTTAAAATAAATTGTGAATTGAGCATACAGTTTACATCTACATCAGAATCAGCCATCTTCTTTTCTTTAAAAAATTCTGATATTTTTGAAGACTTTGGAGGCAAAGGCGGTGCAGTTATTTCTTCACACTCATCATCTTCTGTGTTGCCATCAGGACATGTATTCATTGTTTTTTCAGCATCTGGTTTGCTGTCACGATGTTGCACAGACGGTCTTTCCACAACAATTGGAACTTGTCCATTTCTTTGTGTTTCTGTATTCAATGGTTTGCTATGTGGTATTTCTGTCTTTTGCAATGATGTTTTGTCCTGGCTCTCAACTGGAGATTCAGATCTAAGCTTGGATCGGCTTTGTTCTGCCTTTGACCTTTCTCTCGAACGAGAACGTGATTCTCTTGAGTTTGACCTTGAATGTTTCGGTTGATATCTTGCTGGCGTCGTGAATGATTGTGTCTCTCTGGCCGGTGATTTGTAACGTCGAGATTTTGACTGAATTTCACCAGCTACTCTGGTTACTGAATTTGAACAACCAATAGGTGATGCTTCAGCAGGAACACTTTTTACAATTTCAAGGTCACTATCGGCATGTCTAAGGTCATCTGTACAAGAATTTGTCAAAGCTTTCTCAATGTTTTGGCTTTCACTTACGACCTCTTTCGGTGGAGATTTCTCTGGAGAAAAGTTCTGAATCTTGTCACATGTGGACACTTGACTTTTGGTGGGAGCAACACAACTGATAACTTCTTTTGGTGGGGATTTTTCAACATAA
The DNA here is from genome assembly GCA_034781015.1 of Tonicella lineata. Taxonomy (NCBI): domain Eukaryota; kingdom Metazoa; phylum Mollusca; class Polyplacophora; order Chitonida; family Mopaliidae; genus Tonicella; species Tonicella lineata. Next base: position 7,586 of record JAVFBY010172886.1, on the reverse strand, counting down.
ATATCAGTCTGTTCAGAACCAAGATCTAGCTTTTTCTCATTATGTACAAATTTAACCTTTGCATATTCCTTCATATTTCTTGCAACTTCAGATGAATCAACACTCCTTGGTCTGCTTTCACTGGAATTATTTTTAGAATTTAATTGAGGTACTGCAATCTGGTCACAATTTGGCACAACGCCAAAATCATCATGCTCTAAATTTTCTTGTCTGTCAACATAGCTACGTTTACCTAAAGAGGTTTCCTCCGGTTCTGAAGAAATGTTATCTTCTTGAGGAGCGTCTTGCGCTTGGCGTTTTGATTCCAAAGCAATTATTTTTTTGAGGAATATGTCATCATCGTGCTGGTCATTATCAGACTGTCTTGATTTATTGCATAGGTCAGCTGATGGTACATTTTTGCTCAGTTCATTTGTTTCAAAATTATCATCAGGTAATGTTTGGTCTGAAGTATTTATATCTCTCATACCTTCAACATTTTCACAAACTTCCTGCGTCAAAGATGGAATCGATTCATAATAAAGAGAAGCACATGTCGATTCTGAACACGAGTTTAGACAGTTTACATTAGAGCTTCCCCCTCTACACTCAAATATTGAAATAGTGCTGCTTATTCGGTTGTTTTTGACTCTGAAATTCTGTTTTGGTTTCAATCGCATTTTGACATTGTCATTTTGGCTGTTTACATTACTTGCCAAGAGATTGGTACCTTTCTTAGTTTGGCTGACTGGTTCATGTCCTACACCATCTGTGTTTAAGTCAGGCATAGTTGGAAAAGTTTCTTCAACAACGTCTTTTATACATTTTGTTAGATCAGATTCAACAACTTTAGAAGAATCTCCTTTTTTTATGGATGACGATTGGCTTTCCAAATTTTTTTCTTTAATCAAGCTCATCAATGCAAGCTGTTTTTGCATCGAATCTGATGGGTGAATATCTGAATCAATTGAAGGGTCACGTTCAGTCATATTGGTTTCCAAAATATTGTAATTAGAATCAAATGATGTATTCATGTGCTGTGCATTCCCAACCAGGATCTCCTGTTGTGAATATGGCAAGGTGTGCTTCGTATTCACTAATAGTGAATCCAGCCTACAGTTGGTACCTGCATCATTATCACACAATAACTGGCTTTCCTCTTGTATGTAATGAAGGTCCGAGTTTGAAACGGCACAATGGTCAGAAACAGTATCTTGGTGGTGGACAGAAAATATTTGGGCTTGAAAAGAATTTGAATTAAAATCGTCAAAAACAGAGTCATCATCAGGGGTAGCTGCTTTAACATGGACACAGTTGGTGGGTATCTCAGACACACAATTTGCATTTTGATCATTTTCAAAATTTAATGTATCTAGATTGTTCTGAAAAAATATGTTATTACTATTGCTAGAATGGCAGAGATCTCCCACACTTTTCACAAACACACTATCTGCAATTTCCTCATTTCTTGCAATCATTTCATTACATTGTTCAACAGTTTCTTCAGCCATATCAAAGTCTGAGGTTGATTCTATTTGACAATAATTTAAACTGTCTTTTTGGTCAAGGTGCCCTAAACAATCTGCACAGTCAGAGTCAGCAAAACTAGGGGGACGTTCTTTTAGCTCAGTTGGTCGAGTAAAGTCAATGAATTCCAAATCTGGCGGCAAGCCGGAATCTCGACTAACAGAACTTTCTGAGCTACTTGACATAATGACTGAATGTCTCATCTTGGCTATGTCAGTAAAGCTCAAATTGTCATTGGTATTTCCAGATATCTGAACAGACAAAGGACGAGTTAGTTTTTTCTTAAACTTTGATCGTTCGCTGGCACGATCTCGTCTAATTTCTTCAGAACTTTTATTGGATTCGAACCTCTTTTTCAAGAAGTTAACTTTGGATGCTGCGGATTGGTTTCTGGTTGAAGGAAGAGATTCTTGTGCCTCGGTGTTGTTGTTGTTTCCAATACTTCCCAGAATTCCTTCCAGGTGTGCTGCCAGAACATGAACAGTATCTTCAACAAGTCCTTTCGGCACCCGAGACCTCTTTTCCAACAGTGATTTACCATCACTGCGGATCTTTTTAAGCTGAGCCTCTGTGTATCGTCCACTGACTTTACCCGAGCGGGGTGTATCACATGAGAGAACAGGCTTCTCCGACTTAATGGCCTTGATTAAGTAATCATGAATATTCCCCTCCTCCTCACCACTACCCAAACTGTTACATAACTCTGTAAATGTTGCTTCAAAGAGTCTATCTTTCAAATTGTCAGTCTCAGTGTCTCGAGCATGTTCATTTACATCAAGACATTTCTCTGGTGACAAACTATCCGGTAAAAGTTCATTTTGCTTTGCAGCAGAGGTATCATAAATGACTCTACAGTTTTCAGAATCTTCCGACTTTGATGTATGTAAATTATCTTTTGTTTCAGTTTTAATAGAAATTACATTGTCAACAAAGTGATTAAAGCAGTCATTTTCTATCAATGGTTTAAACACAGTTGGTTTAAATACCTGTGCAGCTATTGTCTCAAATCTACCTGAACTTGAACAGACGGGATCAAATGTCAGCTCTGTCAAGTTTAAAGGATCACTAGACTCATCAATCAAGTCAGTTTTAGCGTCAAACAAGTCAGTTTGCTCAACGCATTTGTATTCCTTGGCTAAGAGTCTATTTTCTGAATCAAGGTATTTATTTATGAGCCTGTATGTGGCCGGATCTGTCACAATTCCGTTATCAATCACAGAGTTTAGATTGTTACATCCATCATTACGTTCATTTGTGCCCATTTTGGTAGATTTACCTGACGGTAATTCACTCATTTTTGTCAAATTATCCGTGTTGTTCACTGCGTTGTTATTACACACATTTATCACAATTGTTTCTTTGTCACTGCTCTTCGTTAAAATGACAGCTTTCTTTTTGTGTTTTTTGGCCGTTTTCTTGTCAGAATTTTCCATTTCCACGACTTTGGGAGGTTCAGCACAACTTTCTTCTGCAATAGAAGGACAAGGTGAGCTTTGTTCACTTGTTTCCTCCGCACTTGAGAAATTTGAATAAAAATTAGCACAAAATTTCATTATATCTTTTTTGTTTTGATGATTTTTGATCAGGTTTCCACTGATCATATCTGCTTCGAAACATGATCTTGTTGACTTTTTTGAGGCAGTTTGATTCAATCCAAGGCATTCCGTTAAGTCAGAGGTACTTTTTGATTTTTGTTTTGATAATGTCTGGTGTTTTTCAGACTCTCCGCCCAACTTTTTCGTTTTAATATTTTTAACTGTTCCAGTCTTAATTTTAGGGGCTTTAGATCTAGGAAGTTGTGATTTACTAACTTCTGATTTTTCAGTGTCAGATGTTTCTTTGGCAAGATCTGGGTTACTGTGGCTTCTGTTCTTCAATGGAGTGTTCAATAATGCGATTTTTTTTATAAGGCCTGAATACTGTAGACTTTTTCTCATGGGAATTTGCTTGGAGCTGTTGTATGTTTTGGAGATATAGCCAGGATCGCTAGCCTGAGAAATTAAACTTGACGTACTCACAGATTTCTCTTTAGAAGCTTCTGTAAGAGTTAAAGATTGCACTCTTGGGATGCTAGATTGTGACACCTTATTATTATACCTGTCGTCAAAAGAGCTTCTGCATTTTGTGGCACTTGGCTTCTTTTGAACATTTACAACAACAGTATTGGATTCATGTCTCAAGTCTGCAATACTTCTCGATTTTTCTTTTTCTTCAAGAAAAATTTGATTCTTCTCTGTAGCAAAATCAGCTATTCTTTTGGCCGGAGTTCTTTGAGCAGCTTTATTATTGTTTTTAGTCACAGTAACTTCTAGAGGACAGATCCCCTTGTATTGAATAACAATATTGGGGGAACTTTTAGCCTTGGCACTCTTATCTAGGTTGGCACTTGATAACAACACTGGAATCTTTCTACAAACTTTTGGCTTTGTAGTCTCGGCTGTTGAATTATTGCTGGGTTTGGAAGAGTGAATGTTAACAGACTGTGAACAGTTTTCACTGCTATCCTGTGAACAATTTTCACGAATAGTTTCTGCTTCGTTAACTTTAGTTCTGGCACCAATGTGATAATATTTCTGACTGACCTGTGCCACAGATGTACAGCTACTTTCAACAGTACCATTTGTCGGCGCCACCGTTGCCACCGACGCTACACAAGGCTCAACATTGTCCTGCTGAGAACTATCAGATTCTTGGCATATAGCCAATTCAAAATCAGCAGAATCTTGAACTGCAGCTTCTTGTAGCACAGGTGGGGTTAAGTGCAGAACATCGCACCAGTTGTCTACTTTAACCGTGGAGGGTATCAACTTAGTACGTAATGAAGGTAGAAAACAAATTGATGAGCGTTCCACTTTTGGAGTTTTGGACAACACTGCCGCCTCTGATAAAACTCTTGGTTTATCCTCAACACAAGAGTTATTAGTGTTCCAGTTGATGGAGCTTACAGTGACTTCGTGCAGTTTGGCTGCTTTACCTACTGAACTCTCCTTTATAAAATGAGCATTTGGATTAGGAATTCCTATTGCATTTCTTGCTCCATTCTCAGAAGGAGATATGGTTATTTTAAATTTCCTTTCTGACGAATTCATATTTGTTTCGTTATCTTCTGAAATAATTGAATGTGCACATGCTGTTTCTTTATTAGTATTTGGCAGATTTTCATTACAGTGAATAGCTCCATTTTCTAAGCTGCCATTCTGATCTTTTACCACTGCACTATTTATTGTCTCTCCACCAGAATGAAGACTATGTTTTTCTTTGGTAGCATTGTTAACACAAGAAACTGTTGGCAGATCAGCTGTCGGCAAACAGTCAGCAGTACATGATGGAGAGATGTGAGTTATAGCACCTACCCCAGCACTCTCTACCCTGTTTGTCAGCTCTGAAGCACTAGTTTGTTTATTTTGGCACTTTGTTTGAGGGAGATCCTCTTTAGTTGAGAGGACTTCTAACAATTGGTTGTCAGGAGACTTCTCCTTAAACTGGTGGTATTCAAGCCCTTCAATTGGAACATCACCTTTATTTATTTGTCCCCTACCCAATTCATGATTCTCCTTATTTACAACAAGCTCATCAGCATTGTCTTTATTTAAGACTCTTTCCTCATATTCATGAGTTTTGCCACAGGAGTCATTGACATCATCCGTAAGACCCTTTCTTGAGCTAAGGGATTTTTTACACTCAGTTGCCCTAAATTGTTCCGAGTTTTCCTCTTTATGAAATCCTGAAGCTTTTTTATCACCTTTCTTCACAAATTCCTTGGAGTTAGTTTTCTCTGTTTGTAAATCAGGGTCACAAACCGCAAGCAAAGCATTGTTGGTTTTTGGATTATCATTACTTAGTTGAAGTCTGTCGCCATTTAACGAGTCGTCACATTCTCTGTGGACATCACCTGAAATGAGAATTAGTGCAAGTAAAAATAAGATAATTAGAAGAATTTAGGGGGGGATAGTGTATAGAATATAAGAATTTTGCAAACAATAAATTAAAAGATGGTACAAGTGTATTTAATATTTGAAGAAAAAAATCCATTAATAATGCAATTTTAACAATGTACATAATTAACACTGTATATACAGTATAAATATTGAAGTTAAAAGAAAATTAGTTGTTTCTCTGCAGATCTTTCATGTACTTGAGAAAATTAATTTATGTATTTTTGTCACTTGCCAGTTGAAGAAGTGTTGGAATTTATGCACAAAATGTTAAGATTGACTGAATTAATAGTTGATATTTACTGGTTTTCTTTTTTATGTCAGTAATATGATTTATAAAAATATAGTCATTTACTTTCGTTTACAGTTCTGTGGAACAAATTTATCATAAAGTAAGCGAAACTAAAATATTAAAAAGCCATTAAACTTAACAACCACTACCAAAACCTTTCAATTAAAAGTCATAAGAGCTTTAGCAAACATCTTTTAACCGATGTTAAGACCGATTTTCTCATTAAAATCAAATAAAAACATTATCAAAATTCCTTAAATTCTATTGCTGTTGGCCTGTTGCTAAAACGTATATTGATATCAATACTATTTGCATTATCTATTTTCCAGAGGGAAATTATCCGAAATGTGTCGTTTTTAAACATTCTGAAGTTATATAACATTACCTTATCTTAAACACTCTAGCTTAAAACGTGCCAGAGACTGCAAAGAATTTAACCTTTAGAATACAGCCCTCAGATTTGCACTACCTAATACTACCATAAGAAGTGTAAAAATATCAACAACAAAATTTTAGAAATAAAATTCAAGTTGAAATTTTTTGGAGGATAATATCCAATGCATACATGTAGCTCTCAATTCATCTATATTTAATAAGACTAGTGCAAAAAAAATCAACCCCAAAAAATCTAATTTTATTAATTAAATTTATGGATGAATTAAAAAGTTTTTTGGACACTTTACGTTGTTGCTATTACCCACTACTGGAAAATTTAAACAGATTTCAAGGGTCACTTCTGAAGTTATCATATTCAGGACAAAGCCATGAATTTATTTTAGCATGTTTGAATTTGTTTCTTTGGACACCAGGCAAGTAACAAATTGAAATACATTTGCGGTAAATGTATGTTAAAAATTGATTGATTGATTGGTGTTCAACGTCGTGCTCAGGCGGAGTATGTTAAAAATTTAGCTTGTGTTCAGAAATTTTACAGAATTAAACATAGTGTTAAATGGGCTTGAGAATAAATTTGGATGCATTGTAAATATCTAACTTAAAGGCACGCTAACCGCTAGACGTGTTAAACGCTATAAAACTATTCTTAAAATGAAAATCAGCAAGTTTCTGTATTTTCAGTCTTCTGTAGTTATGAATTTTCCATTTTTGCCATAAACTGAATGTTTTGATTTCCTGTTTTTCTTTAAAATAGAAGTAAAAGTTTGTATTTTTTGACGTTCACGATTAATTCGACAGGATTCGACAGGGGCGGACAACTTAGAGGAAACCTCCGAAAAACCATACCCATGAATCCACAATAGTCGAAGTGAACTTGTGTGGCTCCTTCATATACTAAAAGCTGGTCCACTGGGAGACATGAACCGATGTGGTTCCACTGTCTTGCAAGGATTAACTGTGACTCTGCAAGAGCAGGGCTCTCAATGATATAAATGTAGGACAGTGATCCACCACTCTCCTACATTTAGAATTAAGCGAGTTGAGGAGAGTTTTTAATGTTGTACTAGTTAAAATTGGGCTAAAAGGGTTTATGAATCGCTCAGTTTTTAGCCACACAAGGCTTTCTTTGACCCTTAACAAATCTTTAGTAAAAAAAAAATTAATAAATAAATCCCAAAAGATGTAGAAATTACATTGTTATGTTCTCTAGCCCAAAAGCCCGACAATCAATGAGGCGGTAATGTGACATCACAGTAGACTCCAATGCTTGTAGACGATTGGACTACGATTCAAATTTACAGCTTATATGAATTCAAGCCTATTGTAAGGGACTATTGTGACGTCACCACCGAACATATCTGAAGAAATATGCATAAAACAAGAGCCTTTTTATTTTAATTCATTATAATTACAAAAAAATATATATCATTTTTTTTTTAAATAATAATAATTTGTTA
>JAVFBY010172775.1:0-11305 GCA_034781015.1 Tonicella lineata | reverse complement strand
CCCCCCCCCCCCCCCCCCCCCCCCCCGTCTGGCAATAGAAATAACGTTAGACCGATGGTCTCCGTAAACCTGAACTAAACTGGCTTTGTGCATACCACGGACTTGAGTTACTGCTATAATGTACAAGTTAATGTCCACAAAGTTTCGAACTCAAGAGCAATAACTCAGTCGTTACGGAAAACTCTGAATTTTGATTGTCTTCTTCCTTAAGCTGATTACACAATAACAAGTTCCATTCAATTCCACAAAGAACTACATGTATGCTCTGTACAGTGTCCAAAAGGGTTCGAAGTAAAGAGCAATAACTCAGAAAATATAGAAAACCCTAAATTTCGATAGTATCCTACGTACGTACGTTTGTACGAGGGACGTAGGGTCAAGGTCAAGGTCATTTTTTATTTTTAGAAAAAAGTTTGTCATCACTGTAGCTGCTTTATTTATAGATGATTTTTTTTTGAAAATTCACACACCTGCTAATTAACAAAATTTCGTGAATTATGTCGAATGTCAGGGTCGTAGGGTCAAGGTCAAAGTCATTTTGGCTATTTTTAGAAAAAGTTTGTCATCTCTTTAGCTGCTTTATTTGTGGATGATTTTTTTCAACTTCACACACATGCTTATTTAGTAAGTTTATTGAACAAGTTCGAATTTCAGGGTCGTGGAGTCAAGGTCAAGGTCGTTTTGGCTATTTTTAGAAAAAAGTTTGTCATCACTCTAGCTTTCACTCACATCCTTATTTTAGGGTCGCTGGGTCAACCTCATTTAAGCTTTTTTGTTTGTTCTAAACATGTAGCCTTTGACACAACCCAGTCGAAAATGCCATACTGCGAGGAGATTCGTATCTCTCGAGATGCCTTGTTTATTTGGGACCAGAAACACTTTATTAATGTCTTACGGCGTATAACTGTGTGAATTTCAGCAATAATTTATATATTTGTGTATATTTGGGTAAATCATCACAACCGGAAAGTTTTTACACCTGCCTCCACCGGGGATAGATCTCGGGATCTTTGGCTAGCAGGGCCAACACTCGACTGATAATAAATTCTTATAAGATATAGTTCAATTTAAGGCTACACTTATTGTTTTTTCTGTGAGTAAAATGTGGCTGTTAAACAGGTGTTACTGATTAAGGGATTATCTATGCTAAGGCTCCTCGGTGGTCGAACTTTGTAACCGTTGCAAACCGTTGTAACCTTAGCACTTTAATTGGCCATTTCCTATGTTTGCCCATTCAGCCTTTTTAAAACATATTTATCGAAAATCGTTCACCGTGGAAACATCAATATTGTTGCATGGTATCGAACACAGTGTGTACTAGAAAAAAGGGCCTCAGATTTAAAAAGGTCGTTCTACATTTTTTAAAAAATATAAATTTAATTTAAACTATTGTAACAATGGGGCATGTTACGGGACCTACTGGAAAAAATATAAAATATTGAAACTATCGATAGTTGGTGAAACAATCGGCGATAGTTATCGATGCCTTGCGTTAGAATCGACCCCAAAAAATAGACCAATCAGACAAAGAGGTCAGTAAAAGACAATATGGCTGGCAGGTAAATTGTTTTCTACAATATGTCTCTTAATACAGTTAATGTTGTTTGGTATGTGGGCTATGATGTGTGTGTGTTTTGTGACAATACTATGTATAAGTGTACAAGTAGCAGAAATGTGTTTTATATGGTATCGAAAGTACTATTCAGCACCACGTAGGGCAGAGCGGTTTCCTGAAGTAAAACACTGACGCTGGTATCTAGTTAGTGGTCAGAGTGTCAGTTTTCGTTAGGCAGTAGGCTTATTTATAGGTAAAGTAGGGAACATTGGCCAATTCCCCTGAAGCTGTTACGGGAAATCGATAAATAAAGCAAACTTAACAAAATTAACGTCTGCCGTGGGATGTTTCGTCTGAGGCTTTCTTCCTTAATATCCGTTGTCATTTTGTAACAGTAACCGTCAATATCGTGTTATAGCACCCAGCCTGACTTCCGCTTTAAAATTGCGCCTTTGCACTATATGATTTTGCATGCTGTAGATTGTTGTTGACGCATTGTAAAATGGCGGCTGGGTGCTTTTCACATATTGCCTTAGGAGCTTTTCATCGTCCGATTCACACGACGTTCACATGACTATAAGCAAAACCATTTATTAAACTGCCAGTCGCCAGAATAGTCAGGGTCACTATATGCCAATAAATGAAGTTTCGTTCAAAATGTATGGAAATTAGCAAGCCTTTATATTTTTAAAAGTGTATAGCATCCGGAATCCAAAAAACCAATGTTTACATTTGGACAGATTCCCGTATGTCGGTTTTTAAAATGGCCGCGGCAAAAATATGAATTTCCAGATATCTGAGTCTCTTATTGACATAGGAACTTCACATAAAATGCTAATCCCATAAGCTAATATTTCATAATTGTCGAATAATACGACGTTAAATATAAAGCGAAAAGAGTAACTATATTGCTATATCAACTTTATGTTCAAGAAAAGATAAAAATATTAGTCATGATCATTATGTCATCATTTGCGAGATTACAGTCTTCATTATTTGTGCGATTTGCCTCACACAAGCAGAGCTCTGTGTATGGTACATTATTCCATCTGCATAAGTATTTGTGGCGCAGTTGGTTTAAAACTAGCATCTTGTCAGCTCGACCATTTGCTTCCAATAAATTTAACCCAATTCCAGTGGCTGAAAAGACTGTTGCTGTATGGCAGTGGCTTGGCGCCACACTCGGCTTTGTAACCGTACACGATTGATGTATTTCTCAAGTGCACCATATTTAAGCGGTAACTGGATGCTTTCAGAATTTTTTTTACAGAACAGACGCCTTCTTAAACCAGGTACTTGTAATGTGGGACACACGTTAGACAATACGTAGAGCAAACAAACTGCCATTACATCTTCCATCCCCTGTGTTAGATCCCTTTCCAACGATAGTTTTTAGTGGTAGTTTCAGGAATGCTCTAGATAAGTGCACGTCAGCTTTAGTGTACTACTGAAACAATCTTATTTTGTCAATTCCTGAGAATTGATCAAAGCTTTCTGGCCCAGTCAATGCGTAGTAAATAGGTAAACAATGTGCCTTTTCTTCGCCCAAAGCTCTCCGGATTGGCTCACAATCAACCATATCAGATATCTTTGAAAGTGACGGTTTTCTTCAAAGCGGTCAGGATTAAGATATTTGTTTCAGTAGTGTATAGCAGTTGTGCATATCGGTCTATTCAAAATTGTAGTCTTCAAAGTGTAGGTTTCTATTGCTTCTGGCGTGACCTCTTAACCTGGTTATCCTGGTATGTTATACACACAAGCCCGACTCACTCAAGAAGAAAACAAGAGAGAGACGACGACAAGGGAAATCCCCTAATCAGATTGCAGCTGATACAGACATCAAACAGATCCAGCTGATACTATTCATATCACATGAAAAAACACAGAGAGACCTGACAGTCTGTCTACCTTGCCAAAGCAGCCATCGTTTGCAAAAAAACACGCCAGAAGCAAAAGAAACCTCCACTTTGAAGACAACAATTACTACTGATACAGATGTCTTGGTTCTGGCTGTGGCACTATGGCAAACTCAGAAAATATGCGACGTTTTCAATGATGTCAGTTATGGTGGATATTATGGTGGAGTCAACCTGGACAGTTTCCTGCAAAGAAAAGGCTCTATGTTTACCTATTTTCCACGTGTTCCCTGGAACCGACATTGGAATATTCTCAGGAATAGGCAAAACAAAATGGTTTCAGCAATACATGAAAGCTGACGTGGACTTAACAGGAGGATTCCTGAATCTACCACTTGAAACTTCCATTGGAAAGAGATCTAGCACAGGTGATGGAATGGCAGTTTGTTTTCTTTAGGTACTGTCCAGAGGGTGTCCACATTACAAGTACATGTATGCCTGATTTAAGATGGCATCTGTTCTGTAAAACACTTGCTTAGAGCAACCAGTTACCGTTTACACTTGGTGTGCTTGAGCAACACACCAATCGTGTACAGTTACAACGTCGAGTAAAATGCAAAGTTACTGTCATACAGCAACAGCCCTTTGAGCCACTGGAATTTGGTTACAATACGGTTACAAATGGTCGTGTCTGCCAGTCACTGCTATGTTGCTAACTGCAACACGTGCCATCATCGTGTTAATCAAAAGCCAGTTTAAAAACCAACTACTCCACAAAATAATGTTCATGCAGAAGGAATAACATACATTCCCAGAGCTCTGCTTCTGTGACACAGAATGCAAATATGATGAAGACTGTAATCTTGCAACTGATGTGTAATCTTTTCATTAAGATAACGTTGAGAATATAGATACTCTTTTCGCATTAATTTGAACGTCGTATTTTGCGAAAATTATGAAATATTTTCATTTTTGTTTTCTTTATCTCTTATTTTATACCATTGTTGTATTAATTTGGTCTTGAAAGATAGGATAAGCATTTTTGTTTGCAGTCCCTATGTCAATAAGCGGCTGAGATATCTAGATTTTTCTGGATATTTTACGGCGGCCATTTTGAAAATCGCCTTGCGGCATCTGTGGGCATGTGCGCAACTGTAAACATTTATTTTTGGATTTCTAATGCTATAAGCTTTTCGAAAATGTACTGGTTTGCTAATCTCCATAAATTTTGAACGAAACTTCATTTATTGACATAGTGAATCTGACTACTCCAATGTGTATAGGACACTCTCCTTCTCCCATAGCAAGATTGTAAAAGACCGACAAAAAAACCCCACCATAATCCACAAAAAGGTCCAAATCTACTCTGTATGGTGTCAGGAATTTCATTTAAGTCAAGTCTGAGATGAAAGAAGAGAGTCGTCAATAAGACTTTAATACTTTGCTATCAGTTCTTCTCGACTAATACAGACGATGTTTTAAAATAAGAATGACAGGAGAGATAGTAAGGGCCATACAGCTGATTTGTTTATGTCAGAAACGATCTGAGAAGCAAACGCATAATAAATTATCAATTCACGGCTTAACGAACTAATGATAGCATTTAGACGCAATATAGAAAATTAAAAAACAAATATTACGATGCAACGTCGCTGAATGTGATAAGGCAACGCAGTCCAGAAAACAGCACATACATAATTATGAATAATTCATTGTCGCCTGTGACTAGTTGTAGCAGTTCTGACAGTGTTCGATAACGAGTAGGTCTTATGAAAGTTTCCACGTTGCGTCCACATGTAATTGACCTGGGTATTGTTCCTCAAAGCAAATTTAGCCAAAGTTGACCTTAACTGTCATGACAACACACTACCTTCAGTACTGGTTGCCATGGTATTTAAGATCAACTTGGGCTAATTTGGCTTTGAGGAACAATGCCCGAGATGCGGACTATCTGTCATGGGTTTCCGCCCGCTGTAATGCCTGATACAGTAAAAATGTTGTTCAATTAAGGCACTTAAACCGACCTTCAATAAATCTGTGTGAAATGCAATAATTAAACCCAATACGCGCGATACAAATTTATACCCTTATTTAGCATGATTTGAAACAAGATTTTTTTTTTCGCATTGATAACATATACGTGATCAAGAAAACTTCCTGGTACGCTCATCAGCATTGTATATGTATGTGAAAGAGTCAGTTCTGGGCAACATTGGTAATTTCTTGTTTAATAATTCAAAAGGTGATCTGATACATTTGCCGGTGGTAATCGATAAGGTCGCCAATATTAAGAACTTTATATGTGAAAAGAATACACGTTTCTAGGGGACCAAGGCAGAGCAATATTTTAAGAGAAGAGGTATTTTGAATGACAAATGTAAATTATTTGAAGATTGTCATTACTGTTTCACAGATTTAAGGTGTTAGTAGCTTGTCTTAATCTTATACCAATGACTTTGAAGAGAATTGGATCATATGTTATCCGTTTGGTTAATATAGACTGCGGTTTATAACTATTTTAATATTGTAAGAGTATCAACTAATCAGCTTAACTACTTTCTTGAGGTCTGAAGAAATTCTATCTTGTCATCATTTTGATTCGATTTAGTTAAAAAATAATTATTTAAAAGACATATGCAGGACATTTGTTTGATATTTGTTAAAAATTTACAATCAACAATTGAGATACAATCATGGAATAAGAAACTCGATAAATGCTTTGTGAAATAGTCTGTTGGATGCGTAACATGTACTTTACTTAACGTTATTGTTTGGGTTTTTTTAAATTATATATCCTAGCTAATACCTAAGTATTGTATATTTAATATTTTATCAGCCATGACAACTTTTTTTTGTGAAACAGAAAGGTTAACATCTCAAATTTCCATAGTTTTTATTCGAATAAAAACTAAAACCAGATTTTTAACAATTTTATTTCATTTGAATTAAATTAGATTTGAGATTAAGAACAGAAAGCACTGTTTCAGTAAATGACTTAATCTATTAAGGACTTGAAATGTGATAAAAACTTTCAATTTAACATTTCATCTGTATAACCAAATTCAGATTTAATCACCATCGGCATTAGCGTCCTCGCATTTTAACAATACGACGAACATTAAGTACCAATCTAATTGTTCCCAACTGGTCCCAATTACATTACAGACCAGTCCAGTGAATTGAAATGCCAAACTCTATCGCAATTCGTTGTAGTTTTTTCTCAAAACTAATTGAAATGTTTGATTATCGGTGTTTTACGTCCAACTTTATGTTATTTTAATCACGGCGTGTCAACCAATGGTTTAAAGAGCCACCCTAAACGGCATCGGCAATATAAACAGTGAAACAAAATGAAACAGCACTCACTACTTTGCACAAATTGGCAATGTTCAAATGTATAGTACAAGACACCTCCCAACGCACCATGACACAAAAAACTATCCCCAATCATTTGTCCAAATAAATATAAATGAAACTTAAACTATTGTGTTACGGAATATTTGTTAATATATATTATTTACCAGAATACATATTATCCCAAGATTATATTGTTACTGTTTGTTTGAATTTAAACATATACATGTACAAACAAAGAGTCAGTTTAAAACAAATATATATATATATATATATAACAAAATTTATGATCTATTTTTTAAAGTGTGTTTTATAAATTGGATAGTTTCAGGAGATTTCTGCTTTTTTGGTTTAAATATATTCATCATTTGAGAGAATGTTCATGTTATGAATGTATCATGTCCTCTGGGAACTGATTAAGCTCTCAACTGACTTGTTACTAAGGTTTATTAGTCAGAAACATTCGCATAGAAAGAACAGTTTCACTGTGATGTCGAAAATATTCTCATATAAACCACTGTGTCACTGTTTTGTTAAAAAGACTGTCTTTCGTTTACAGGTTATTGATATATGTGAATATAACAGGATTTATTTTAATATAGCCGGATTTGTTTGAAAATAGCAGGATTTTTTGGGGTCACCAAATATTTTTTTCATCCTTGGTAAAATAATACACTAAGGAACTAAATGTATTCTTCTACACTAGGACGTGTTTAATCTCCACTAAAAGACAGCTGTAATATTTATTCTTTATTTATTTATTTTTTAAATCGGAAGAAGACATAGTCTCAATTCTGACATGACATAAAAAGCGCAGCCAGTAAAGTGGTTAAAAGCAGTGGAATATATAGTCTTATTTGGATAATGAAAGTAATAAAGAAAGGCATATAAATCTCCGTGGCACTAATAATAATCAGAAGACGATAGTTCAAAATTGTATCAAGTTAAGTCAAACATACAAAATATTTATAAAAAGGGACACATTTATGTAAAAGGTTCCACCTTTCTATATGCTAATATGTTTTTATTTGTACCTGTAATTTAGAAACATGTTTCACTAATACAGACCTGGCAATATCCATAATAAACTTGTACACACAGACGCTAACATTATTTGCCGTTAATGTCATTTACTGGTAACGATCTCTGGAATAAGAATCAGTTGTTCATCCGAACGTTCATTCTGTACTCTTAAATCAACAGATGGGTGGATTCTCTAACAGGAACAGCGGTCTCTAAAGCTATTAAATTGGCTTCAATTTCTATTTATTCACAAACGTTTATCCATACTAACTCAACGAACAATAAAGACTATCGCTAATTATTTTTCAGTTACACTGATTGGTTAATACTGCAATATTTTTTGGCAAAGAGTACGAAGCGGCTTATTCGGTTATGATAGACTACCCCTATAAAACAACATATGCGTAAAATTAATATGAAATATTTCTCTTTAAAAATGGTCGAACTTTTTTACATTAAAGACTAGTTTTATTTTTAAATGGAATCTCAATCCCATGGTTAAAAAAACTCAGATCGCTTCTGCGCTTTCGAAGCTTCGGCGGCCCTTTCGCTCCTCGCATATTCGATATGATAAAGTCAAGTTCTGTGTATCCTCATGTGTTAACAGTTAATATCAACCATTTCTCAATTTTATAATGCCCATAGAGTATTATTAATTTAGTTGATACCGGATGTCGGAGGTGGTGAATATTACTTTTGGAACCCTAACTTGATCTCCATTTTTTTTTATTCTGCAAGACTTGTGATTAGACTGTATTGATGTTGTTGTTTAAAAAATTATAGTTATGGCTTGAAAAAAGTGTTTTTTTTTATAACATTAACGAACTTCAATTATACGCATTTTCACTCTATATTATCTGATTTGTCAAGATTACACTGTATGCACCGAATGCGGCTCAGTAGGTCATTGTATTAACTAACGGTCAGAAATGACAAATGTTACTTATTAATCAATCAGGCTTCGTGTTCAAGCTGTGGTAAGATTGGACATAAAAATAATGGTTGCCAACTAGACAGTGACAGCGTTTTTACTTCATGCCAGGGAGACAACAGATTGAGATGTAAATCAGTTCATAGAGGAAGTAATGGATGGCTTAAATCACAATTCTGATAAATAATGGCTACTTCTTAACCCGCAAACGTCAATCGTTTTCTCGAGAAATTCATTCGATCATCTATTTTTGCACCAGAGCCTGTATTCTGTCCTTAATGATGTGCAGCTATGCTACAGACTGGATATAACCAGCATTAAGCTGCATGTTGCACAAAACATAATATATAGTATCTTAGATTAATGACACTACACTGTAGGGTTATAAAATTTCACTTTTTACACTCAACAAAATCGAACACTCGCTTATGATATGAACATAGGATTCATGTGTGCTGCATAGAGTAAAATAAACCACTGTAATTACTGTTAGAGTAAGGAAAGTAATCATGTCTTCCGAAAGTCACGTTTATCGCATGTAATAAACCGTTGATTTTTAAGAAAGTCATGCTTAGACAATTTTACAAAACAATTTTGGAATTAGCATTGATATTGTAATCATATTAACAAAAAGTGTTAACATTGGATAACACAGGCACGGGCTGTATAAAGTGATATACCGAGAAGATATAACCCGACAAGGGCAGCTGATGACAACTACAACCTCTCAATAATAAGGTTGAATGAAGTGATATGTCTAAATCGTGAATCTTTGAAAAACTGAATTCACAGATTCGTGTGTTATATTATAATCATCTCGACTACCTGAAATATTGAATAATTTATTTATTCTAAGTGTACAGACGCTATTTAATCTACCCTTGAATGAGGAACTTCCTATGCTTTGTTTATACAATAGGATGGCAGTTACTAAACGGTCAGTACATAGACTTGTAAAAACTCACCCCAATTTCTGTTACTTATCTTAGAAAGATTTTCACAACAGTTGGTACTGGTGTTGAAATCTCGTTCTTGAACCTGTCATAATCAATTCAAGATTAGTTACGGAACAACTGATATCTCTAGAAATATTTTGGTACATTTAAAACATAACAGGTATTTAAAATCCTTGATTTTCACTGATAGGTTAGATAAAGTTGTGTAACTCCGAAGAACGGTCAATTCGTTTTGAACTCAATAATTCGGGGCATTATTTTGCCATTATCAGGAGAGGGATGACTCTCCCGATGTTGCAAAAATAAAGCATAGAAAACTTGAGCTCAATATAAGTTTATAGTTCTTCGGAGTTACACTAATATATATTTATTTGGCAATTTTCAGATTCACCACAATTAACGTGCTGCTTTCAAAACAAAACAGGCTTTGGGCAGATTCACTGGTCAGTGTAAAATTTCCTCTCTTACATACTACACTGCGACACAATTTAGTTTTACATTCCTTGATTCCTAATAGTCTTCTCTAAGTGAATGATCTTCACACATAAAGTTCATTCTAATAACATTGCCTTCGTGTTTTGTTCTATTTATTGTTTAAATTACACCACCATACTTCAAACAGATAATCAAAAATTCAAAAGTTGTATATATTCCCACAGGCCAAATTATTGAACTGCCAAGATTTTACCCGAATATATAAATAATAATTGTCTTCATATAGGTCGATTTATTTCTCATTTATATTTTCCACAGCACAATAAATGTGGTTTTCTTGCTAAAAAAAAGATATAACGCCCAGCCTAATTCATTTTATTGGTAATAAATATATAAATAGAGGTTGATTTATTCCTTCATGACCAACATTTGCTAAAATATTAACTTAGTCAAACAGATTCATCTCACTGTCTACTTTCTCATATATTTTCATCTTTCCTGAAAATAACATATCACACCATAAATTGGTAAAACCAATTTTCTTGTGGTATGTTTTTACGTTGTTTTTTTTTTTACCGTTGCTATATCACGTCTAAAAGGTACAGAAACTATAAATCAAACTAGTCATGGTAAATTGATGGACATTGACATGGTAATATCATTTTTGGCATTTTTTAAGAGTGTTATTTGAGATTAAGTGAACATATTGTTGAAAACTGTCGTCAGCAAATAGTATATTTATTAATATTGATAACGTGCCTCGGGGTATTTCATTGCTAGCAGGATATATCATCATCTTTTACTTATTCCCAATACACCGAACAAGCCTGAATCATTCATTATATAAACTTCTGATTTAAATCTACTGATTTAAAACTTCCATCTCCTGCATGGCCAATAGTCACAGTTTATCAGATCCTTCTCTGCTGCCCTTATGCCCTGTAAGGCATTATCAAAAGTGAGACACAGAAGGGTTCAGTTTATTTAGTATGAGAGATATTAGGATTAATTACGAAAAAGCGTTAAAACCAAGTTAAAAAAACAGCTCAGTTTTACAGCTCGAAACTTCAGTCCATTTTTACGAAATGAACAAATGCAATTCCATGAACAAAAGAAAAACATAAAACAAATTCTGGGGGACTCGTAAATGCTGCAAATGGAGATAAAATTGGACCCTGGCGTCGCGTAATGCATT
>JAVFBY010172664.1:0-11307 GCA_034781015.1 Tonicella lineata | reverse complement strand
ATCCCCCCCTGGACCCGATCCTCCCCGGACACGATCCTCCCCGGACACGATCCTCTCCTGGACTTAATCACCCCGGACAAAATTAAATAACACTTCAAATAATAAAGGAGGGGAAAATGTGGTTGAAGTCAATTCAAATAGCAAATATTTTAAACACAAAAAAATTTCATTCAGACTTTGGATTGACTTATAGAGCTGATTAACACTCATGCTGTACAAAAAGACACTAATTTCCCGGATAAATAATGAACATAATATGATTATTTTTTTAAAGACTACAGTTTTTACAAAAAAACTGGCAAACTTGAAACAGACACATGTAAAATCTCAAAGGTAGGGGTAGTGTATTCTAAAACACAGCTTAGATGTTTATGGAAAACTAGGATACACAAGGGGCCACTTTCAAAGAATGTTGTACGATAAAAAAATAATATGCAATGTCTTAGTTGATACTACATCCAGCCATGAATTGAAGGTATTGTGGCATCATAGCAACTTAGATATTAGACACCGTACGATATTTTATGTCATATATGACATTTTGGGAATGTGGCCCCTGCAGTGCACCTCCATTTATGTTAATAAAATGGAACAAAAGACAAACAAACTTCTCACAAATATCATTTTATTTTGATAAGAGTATTTTGTGCTAGGTCCTTGTTGAGTTTGTAGGAAACAGTCAACCATATCTCTCTATATATTTTATAAATGAAGAGAAATGAAATTGTGCATGCCTCCACCGGGAATCAAACTCTTGCAAGGCCAACATTATATTTTGATTTGAGGATGTTGGCTTATCTGTACTATTGCACTTTAAAAAAGGATAAATTAAAGATAACAAAATCTCCATATAATACTAGAGTGTATAAAATATATCATATTTTGTTTCAATTTTAACTTGCCTTTCACAGTTGTTAAAACAAAAACTATTAAATAAATTACCACTGCCCATACATAATGGACGTTAGGTAGGCCTACATGTAAATATACGATGTACTTTAGGCCTGTTCACAACACAAGACTAAAATTTAAACTGGCTTAAATTTTAATTTCGTTTAGATTTAGGACCATTCACATGGCCATAGTCTAAAGTGGATCTAAACCAGTTCAGAAATGTTTACGTTCACAAACAACAAAGTTAAGATGGTTAAGTTTCAGCAATGTCATTTGCTGATCCTATTGTAATGTTACAGAGTCTATTGTATGTCTGAAGAATTTCAGCATTTTTAAACTGATATCAATGTTGAAACTGGCTCAAAGCCATAAGAAGCAAGCAATGTTTAATCGGCTTTAATCTATTTTACCATTTAAACTAGATTAAATGTTAGTGTCAATGGTAATTTGGTCTATAATAACTCAAAACAAGGGTTCATCAATGAAACTTAATTTTACACCAATTCTACAATAAGAAGTAAATTGAATACTGTCAAATGTTAACATTACCTAACAATTAAACTATGGCGAGTGTTCGACAAATACACCTACCGTTAACCATTAGGGGAATTCTACACAACTCTGTCAACAAGAAATGATGTTTATTTGTTTGACTGGTGTTGTAAGATACATGGTCGCCCAAATACACTTTTATCAACAAATTCAGATTGCTATGAGTTTAGGTAGTATTAACATTTGTCCATAAATTAAAACACTACCATCGCAATAATTTGTTTTCATTGAATACTTAGTTTGAACGAGCAAAGAGAAATCAGCCCTCGAACTTGAAGTAAAGAGGGCGTGCCAAACGGCATTGTTAGAGTCCGATTCTTTGTCACCCAATTAAAAAAGCTTGTACTGTGTCACATTTTGTGACAGTTTATTGCGACCGAAGAACATCGCTGAGGTAAGGTTTAATTAGATACAAATCATTTGCGAGAATAAAAGCGGAATTTCGCCTATCAAACCCACAAGCCTTCTTTATGCTAAGGTATGAATGTCAATCAAAGCCCTGTTATACAGAAGTTGCTGCGGCTGGTGCCCCTTCATTTAAATATTCTGGAAACATATTTAAATTTGAAAGTTTAAGTTACTTCTAAACTTCTACTTAGCCTAGAAAGTTGATGTGGAATTAACGAAAAGCTTCAAACTTCTGCTTCGTAAGATTAATAAGTATAACTCATGTTATTGTATAATTAAGCAAAAATACATTATTTTGGGCGCCCATGTCTCTTTAACGTCGTGCTTAACATTGACAGATTTTCCACTTTTTACTCTACAGTTCTTAATATGGTGGGTAAAAACAAGAGGAAATCTTGGAAAAAACACCCCTACAATAGTCGAAGTCACGTGCCTCCCTCATATATCTAAGATGGTCCACTAGGTGACTTTAACCCATGCAGTATGTAGACGGAGGATCAGCTATCGGACTACAAGACATTATAACATTATAATAATATTAATTTTGTATTACTTGGCACATGGGAGAATATTCTACAGGTAAAAAAAATTATATCAATTTTTATCTCTTAAATTTATCTTAATATTTCAACAGTTTATAATGAACAATGACAAATTTTTTGTACACATTTTCCTATGAACTGGACAACATTTTCTCCATAAAATTCAGGTTTAATTGATTGGCAGAAAGCCCCATTTATAATTCTTTTGAATATAAAAACAATAGCACTTAGAACAAACAAATAAAACGTTACATATTCATGGGATCAACAACCGTGGAAACTGAAGTTGCTTAATTGAAACAATTTAAGCCAGAGAGCTTGAAGAGTAGAATGGTAAGACTGGCTGCTTGATGTTCAATACAGGGCTTTCGAGTTATGACGTTATGACATCTGAGTAACGTCCATTTGCAAAATGACCTCGTCACTTTTCGGCAAAGGGGGGCAAATTTTCAATATTTAAATAACATGGGCGGTATATATAATATTATAGGTTATGGAATGAATGATAACAAAGTGGGATATAATGTATTTATCTATTGGTAGAAATATTATTTTTTGCAAAAGTTAGCATTTTACAACTATATTTTCTTGTAAACAGGCAACCTACACTGTTAAAGTATAGGCAGTTTGCCCCCTTTGGCCGTTAAGTGACAACAAAGGGACGTCACTCTGATGTAGTAACGTCATAACTCGAAAGTCCAGTATTACATATTATATATTTAGTACATGTATATAATAGCAGAATACGCCACAAGAATTAAGCTAACACCTTAATCATTGTCAATTCTCTAGTATACGTAAGACTGGCAGATAAGGACCATATACAAGCCAAGCACAGGACGCAATACACAAGAAGACAAATTGTGAACATTTTCTGCAAGACAGCGCAACAAATCTGCTCAGTGTGTTTCTCAGCACAAACAGCACCAGGGGACGATTCCACAAAGCTGTTTTATCAAGTCAAAATCTTTAAAACAATTCTAAATTATCACGTTTTGAATTTTGACATTTAATATTTGTGAATTTTTTTTTTGCATGTCACTAGGTATTTATTCATATTCGGCATTTTGAACACATATTTCAACAAAATTGAATTTAGTACTTTGACTCAAGTCTGGAATTGCTTTGTAGATTTGGCCCTATGAACCAGTTCCACAAAGCAACTTCTGACATACATGTAAGTCAAAATATTGGATTATATATAAATGTAGTCAAATCTGTGTTCAAAACGTATACGGAAATAATACTGAGAATATATAGAGGATATTACACTGTGAAGTGTGAATACCATAAATATTGCGCGAGTGAGTAGTGGAAAGAATAAGAATTGCTTATACTTTCCACCATTCACAAGAGTAATATTAATGTGATTTAAGCTTCCACTCAGCTTGACCAGCTGTGATCAGTACTGATCCCATTATGGCAGAATGAGAAAAGTGAACTTAATTTGAACTTACTGCGCTTATGTGAGTGATAAAAATAAATATTATTTATATACATGTATGGCAGTTTAGCCAGATAATGTTGCTCAGCTATTTGGAAACACTCATTAAATATTATATGTCTTTAAAGTACATGTACATTCATGTATCACAATCTAGTTTATTAATAGTTGTGTTTAACAGAGGGACTATTTAATGTCATGGAAGGGAATGTGTGAGTGATTAGTTTTTAGACTGAACATTGTCATCCATTTGTCCATAGCTGTCAATCAAGTGTCAAACTGAAGAGAGCAGACGGCATAAAACACAAGTAAATCTGATAGGGTCAAGGGTCATAGTGAAATTCACTGAAGTGAAATACCAGTTTTGTAATTGAAGTAAATCTTTATCTTTCACACATATTTACAGATTTTGACTTTAAAGTATGAAACTTTTTTGTGGAATCGGCCCCAGGTCATCATGTAGCTCCTGCCTACCCCGCGCCCTTCATCTTGTTTTCAAAGATGACGTATTTCTTCCAATTCTACTGTAAAGCTTAGTGGCAAAAATTGCCTGGTTGATTATTGATGATTGGTCAACGTGTCAGAAGCGTAGACACCTTGACTTTCCCGTCCATAGCTCCTGTAAGGCAGACTTTTGTGTCTACAGACGGCGACCAATCAACAGTTGTTACTCCTGACCTGTGACCTTTCAACTCCATCGTTCTAGCCAATCCTGGGTCCTCGCTGGTACGCTAATGAAAAATTAAAACAGAACAGAAATCAGCTATTTTTAAGTATAATGAATAAATATCACAAGGAATTTTCAAATTCTGAAATAACAGATAAATGTAGTTTGCATTTGAAATAAACACTACATCAGGTGAAATCCTTGTAAACCAAAAAATAAACTTTAATAAACATAAAAGTCACTATCACCAGTACAAAGACAAAATAATCATTTTCTTTTTGCTCAGGGGTATTTCACCTACATAACGGCGTGCCAGCCCAATGGGGGAGGAAACCATCCTTGACATCACTGGCAACACAAAAGACGAGACAGGACAAGGACAGGAAAAAAGAAACAAACAAACATGCTTCTCGATGTCCCTTAGCTCAAACAGAACTGGGTAATCTGGAAGCTCCCGTCCAACCACCCGCCTGTATGCAACAATAAATAGGCTTACCACAACAGAAATGTGAAACGCTAATATATTAATGCTCTGCTCGTTGAAAACTTGCTGTTTTTCTTTTAGTCGTCAATATGTATGTTCAGAACATTCCGACGTACTCCCGAGGGGCTTGTTTTTAAATTGAAAACGGGCTTCTCAGATATTCTCACAGCAAGCTGTATCTCATATCATTGCATAGAATTAATTTTTGTGCCTCTGTTTTTCCCTATATAAAAGTTATTTGTTTGAATGTGCAACCTCACTTTAACATTTTTACTCTCGGTAAGAAGATTTTAAGATTATCTCCCAGTTGGAGTGGCTTTTTGATGGGGACATTTTGGGCAAAGTGCTGTAGTGTCAACTGGAATAATTATGTTGAAGTTTTTGAGGTTTCACATATAGTTTGTATCAGCCTATTAAAACAGTTAAAGAATAGTATTATACGATCGACAGAGTAAGCCCTATTCAGGTTTCTTTTGAACAGACATATAAATGCATCAATACGCTGAGGTGACATTAATTACCATAACGACCAGCACTGTTCAAAGGTTTTGTGTTGTTATGACACTAACATGACTAAAGGTCACCTTAGCTTAACAGGCTCTGGTGACACACTCGTGTTCTTAGAGATGTCTTGTTGGATTCACTTTTAAATGGAATAAAGAGACGCCTACAATTAACTCTCACTTTCTAGTTTATCTAGATAAATTGAGAGAGCTCACACCGATGCTGGGCTAGAAACTCACGTCCACTCTCCTCCTCTATGCTCTGATTCTTAGCTATAAAGCCATGGGAAGGTGGCTACACCGACCGAATAAACCAATGCGCAGAGTCCCTTACAGAGTTAGCGTCTGATGCAAGCAATGCCGACACTTGTGCGGCCATCGCTAAAGCCAACAAAACTTATTCATAAGAAGCCATTTTGAGTCTGCTGACGCTAATGGTTCAGTTGGCAGACGCAATAAGCACCAATGACAGATTGCATTTACATGTAGGTAACTGGGAACTGCTTCGAGGAATAGAGATCTTAAGCGACCTTACTAATGCTGAAGATTCCGATCCAAAGCTACATTGACTCACATGGCTGTTTCAAGAATCCTAGCTATTGAGGGTTTGTATATGTCAACAGACAAAGCCTTGAAGCGATTGTCTTTCAAAAAGGTGGAGTAAGAACTCCTCTACCTCTAAAACTGAGGACAGGTTAAGGCTGAATCATTGCTAATCTTGAAGCTGAATCCCATCTCCCTGCAAGACATAAACAATGTCTATAAGTTCTAGAAGTGGGGGCGACGCATAAGTCTGATCAATTGCAGAGTGTCTAACAAATCTAAAGACGCATCACATGCCAATTCGGCACTCGTAACTGGGATGTGGATTCCAACTCTCTACACGTGCTGTCAGTTCAAAAGTTATTTTATCTCCTGAGGCCATTTCAAATAACCTAGCTAGTGTGGATCTGTAACCCTCAGCAGTTGAAGGCTAGAAGCACCTGTCTTTCAAAAGGTGGAATAAAAAACCCTCCTACCTGTTGACAAGATCCTGTGGATGAACCAATATTGAGCTTCCTGAAGCCAAGTCTCAACCCTAATTCCAAACCTACCATTAAAGAACTAATGGCAGTAGTGGTCAACATCCCTGGTTACTTAACTGTTGGAAGACACTGGGGATTTGACCTACATTGTACCACTGCTTGTCTGAACCATAACCAGAGGTATGTCGATCTTGAAGTCACAAACGGTATAACACTGTCTAAGGGACTAAGTAGATTTAGCAGGGTTAACCGAGGTAACATCTGTAAGTTAATTAGACAATTGTTTTCATTCATAATGTAGCTATTATGTAACTTGGGCAATGGAACACCACCAATGGCATCATGAAGCCTGCACTCACTTCCCTAGCCCTATGCCCTAGACAGTATGTGCTTAGGAAACGAGTCAGTCGAGAACTGAAGATCTTCATACCGCCTATCTGGTAACCTCCTACAAGTTAGAAGCTTGACCTACAGACACAATTTCTCTGTCGGCACGCGACTCCCCAAATACATATCTGAGAAGGTATGGTCGAAAGAAACAGCTCTGTTAGACCATTTCGTTGAATGCACTTGATACACTCCTACACCTAGGTGCCTCAAAAGGGAAGGTGTTTGTCTAAAGATATCTTCATTAGACCGGAATCTGCCATTGCTTCCTGAAGCAGTCCGGAAAAGGCCAAGTGCAGCCCCTGTACTAAAGCACTAATGGCCTGAGAGGGAGGCAGGGCATCGCGGCTCCTGACGCATGTCTGCCATGGTAGACACATGCCAAGCCCCAACCTCCAGCGGGAATATCCGGGAACATATGATACAGGCAATCCAGAAGATAGGCATACACCACGGAAGCAACAAAGTAAAGCCTAGAAGACCATATAGGGCATGGCGTTTCACATTTCTGTTGTGTTGCAATTACTAAATGTTGCATACACGGGGTTGGTTGGGCGGGAGCTTCCTGATGCCCCGGTTCTGTTTGAGCTAAGGGACATCAGGAAGAATAACTGTTATGTTTTTTTTCTATCCATGTTCTGTCTTTTACCCACTGCCTATTTTTGAATCTTTTTACACAGCCAAACATTCAACGTCTAGTACTGTGCTGCTCTGTATAGGCTACCCTACTAGGAAGTACTGTTCAGCATAATAGTCAGGCAACCTTTAAATTTCCCCCAGACAGGAACAATCAATAGAAACGCAACGAACAGAAAGTGGACCCTTTGTTTCAGTTCTCACCAGGTGGTAGCAAGCTGGTCACTAATCTCGCGAGATTCCAGACCCTATCGCGTAAATTATAACTGACGAACCAAACGAGCGCCAAACGTTACATCCTAAATATCCTCAATAATGATGGCCGCTAAATGACCTGGGTATTGCTTAACTGGTGTTCTGAATAATTAGTTTTAAATATTAAATGGAATACAAAACATATCTTTGAAAAAAAAAATAAAGATATTTTTCGATTTGTTTTTGTTTGAAAACATATTCAGCTCTATGCGTTATCGACCGATGATGTTCCATTTTCATAGATGCAACTTTTGTATAATGATGCAGGCATGAGTGGGTTCATGCTTGAATGCAAATACACGTAAATAATCCGGTTAAACTTTCGAATAGAGGGGTTGCCATTTTGAATTTGGTTGCTTGGCTTGAATCGTACCTTTCTTCGCAATACATGTTATAACATATAACGCGACGGGAAAAGTTCTTTGAAAATATCAAAAGTGGTATTTCACAGTGGTAATAGGAAAAATATATATCTCTAACTGATACGATGCTTATATAATATCTCATGGTTATGTATATTATAATTCAATACATAATTATGTAAAAACAAATATGTTATTTTGCAAGGCAAAGTAAACATGTTTTGTAGCATAAAGATGTATGTACCATTTGCTGTCCACTATGTCATTTTAAATACACATGACATCTTAAAATAGAAAAACAACAAACAATTGATTGATGCTAAAGTCAAAAAGCAAAACCTTCACTACAACATAAGGCGTTATAAAATATATAAGACACACGACTTTCTAATTGCCGACATAGAGTTTGTCGGTCTCATGCATATACATATCACTTTAACAGAGTAAAGTTAAGGAGTGCACGACAAGGATGGGTTAAACGTTAGAGTTTTTGAAGACGATGACATAAATACATTGAGACGTTACGTCAAAAAAATAAACCCGAAGTTAGAATTTGCAAGAAATTTCCATTTGGTCGAAAATTCATAAAATACTTTAAGACACGAAATATCCTTGTCTTACAATAGCGTTGCTATCAACGTACAGACAAAATACGTAATGTTTTCAGTACTTTACGTGGAAACCGCAGTTGGTTTGAATTCTTGAGCATCAATATGTTAACAATCCACTTGACTTAGACCTTTAATAGGGTTAGTAAAGTCACTAACATAAAAAAAACTAATAACGTCATATGGTTCACTCATTACTTGAAAACGATCATAGAAAGGGGATTGAAACGTCGTATTGTAATATATAAAGAAGTTGAAAAGTGTGTTAATGTTTTTATATCAACATCTAGCTTCTAAATGCCAATCAAAGATGTTTAAAAGGGTTGTTAAACCCCTTGAGTAAACCCGAATGGAAGACTGTAGCTCTATTTTGAAATATGAGGAATTGCGTTATTACATATTTTAAAAAGGTGTATCCAGAAATGTTTTGAAATGATCTTCAATAATCATATTCTGGGTCAATTATTTCTGACATAACTTTTTTTTACTTTATCCAGCTCGAGAAGCCCAACTCAGACGGCCAGTCGCTCGAAAGAGGACAATTATAGTGGATGAAGAGATGATGGAAGAGATATTCCTTCGCTGTATTATTTGTCGTGATCGTTACAACACCGAAGAACGGACCCCAAAACTTTTACCATGTCACCACACCTTTTGTCTCGATTGCTTGAGAGAGATGTTTCGAGTAGAGTCCGAAACTCGGCAATCTTTAGTCACAGTGTATCGTGATTCGGCACCCACCTTTGTGACCATCCATTGTCCCACTTGTCGAGCATCCCACATGATCACCGATAAAGAGTTCAAGACTTACAAATCTGACCACAAACTCTTAGAGCTCCTAGAGATATCAGCTAGTCCAAGCAAGGGGAACCTGGGATACTGTAAGACTCATCGTACCCAATGTACCGACCATTTCTGTGAAACTTGCCTTCAAGCCGTTTGCAGCGATTGCAAAGTTTTGGATCACAGGGAGCTAGATGGCCACACAGTTTACTCGCGAGAGGAGGCCTTACGTCTTTACGCCAGTCAAGCGCTCAAAACGCTTCGTGACGTCGACACTGAAGACAGACAGCTGGCGACGATGGAAACGAAGTTGAAAGACGCTATCGAAGTAATCAACGGCAAGCTGACCAGTTCCGAACAACTTATCCGACAAACTTTCGACAAATTTAAAGTCGCCATCAACGATCGACAAGATCAGCTTCTTGGAAAGATTGAGAATGAAATGGGGACTCGGCGTGGGGATTTCTCAGACGAACTCGGTGAAATAACCAAACGGATGGAAACGATCGAGAAGACGCAGAAGACAACAAAGCAAGCCCAAGAAGACGAGGATGTGGAGCAAATGTTCACGGCCCACCAAAGTGCGCGGGAAATGTTCAAGAGCGATTTTGAAGCTGCGAAAGAGGCTAAATCCAATATCAAATCCTCTTTCTTTTATGAGAAAAGAGATCGTGCTAACATTATGAACACTGTATCTGATCATGGTATGATGACATTCCAAAGTTGATGTAGATAAAACAAATGTCAGTAAATTTACCCCAAAGTCTGCTCTTTTGACTTTTCTGCGCATAGCGGTGAAAATGTTCTAACAACTAGATCTATTTGCAATTACAAAGAAAGTTTATCGTAGAGTGGAATAGGGCAGTCCGAGCGAAATGACTTCTGGGTAAAAACCACTAGTACAGCAGCGCCCTCTATGACCATCTCATTGAATATCAATACAATTCAAATGAATATGCGTAACCTGCTATTGTGAGCCAAGGTGATAGAGGTCGCATGTGTACTAACGTTGTGAAATATTATCCATTAGTCATTTCTTTCGGTTAGCCCCATTATTTGCGAATTGAACATAATCTTTTGCCTGAGAGGTAGCCGTCAAGACATGATATCTTTTTGTAAATTTACGCTCTAAATTTCATATAAACATCGTATTAACATTTTCAAGTTCCATTATGAAGATTGTTGATAGATTGATGTATTAAACGTTGTTCATATACAACACCGTTGGTTTAGAAAGTTGTATTTATGTAGAAAAATTATATATGTGATACTTTATACGTTTTGTTGGCGTCTAGACTAATACAAATTTAGTTTTATGAAAAGGGTAAATCATTCCATTAAGGTAGCAAGATAAATTTTATGCCTTTTTAAGATGGTACTCATTTTATTTGAATCTCGAATACTGGAAACATTTTCTTCTCATTAATGGGTCCTGGAAATCTCGAATCAATATTCCTCATTTCTTCATGAAAAGTATTTGTTTATTATTGGGGCAATACAAACGAGATCAGTACATATTATGGGAGGACCATTTCTGTGTTCAATGATTAATGGGAAATACATGTATATTTAAAAGTATTTTTGACATTTACATAACACAGTTCTATGGATTTCATCTTCTATCTTTATATGGAGCAACGACGCATAACTTGCTTTAGTGGCATTTAGAAGCTGTAGCAATAACATAACACAGTTCTATGGATTTCAACTTCTTTCTTTATTATGGAGCTCCATAATACAGATAGAAGTTGAAATCC
>JAVFBY010172553.1:0-11307 GCA_034781015.1 Tonicella lineata | reverse complement strand
TATTATCGTTTTTGTCATCTCCTCCCTGTATAGGCCCCAGTAAATGCATGTTCTCCATCAGCGTTTATATATATTTTTAAACACAATGTACATAATAAGTTCTCAGCAAATAATTATTTCGGGACATTGATGAATCATGAGAACAATGTTCTGTGGACATTCATCTATTAACATTTGTACCATTTCTATACATTTGACTATTAATCTGATTCCAAACACACCCATTATTACTACTACTAAATGAACAATTAAAGTGTATTTTATCATCAATACAATTTTGTTCTAATTTCACATCTCGATTGTACTGGCGGTAAGATTAAATGTATTGACGCCTGGGGCAATAGGCAAATGAATCATCTCTGCATTTCATAGAAACATAACGTCAACAATTTACCAGTTTAGTTAGTAGGCCTATAGGCCTTATCTACTTTTAAAGTTACACAAGAGGAATCAAATCTAGCTGAAGTATTCGTGTCGCTCTTAGCGTGCCCAGACGCCGCGCCCGGTTGGTATCAGACTATTGCCTAGGTTTGTGTCAAAACTGGAGTAGAAGAAACCAAACTGACATAGAATAACAGTGGACATCAAATGTATATACATAAAGGCCGCCACAAAGACGTAACGGTCGGCTTACATGGGCGCTCAAATTAAGGTAAAGAATTACATGAGTTATATTTATTTTTTCACGATGCAAAAGTTAGAAGTTTTTCGTAAATTCCACTCCTGACTTTCTAGGCTAAGTAGAAGTTTAGGAGAAACTAAAAGTGTTAAATTTAAATATGCTATCAGAATACTAAAATAAAGGGGCAGCAACTCCCATATAACAAGGTTTTGGTTGACATTCATACCTTAGCATAATAAGGTTGTGAGTTTGATAGGCGAAATTTCGCTTATACTCGCAAATGATTGGTATCTAATAAAACCTTAGCGATGTTCTTCGCTCACCATAAACTATCGCTAAACGTGACACAGTGGGAGCTTTTTTAATCGAGTGACGAAAAATGGGACTCCAACAATGTCACGCCCGCTTTACTTCGAGTTAGAATTTTAGAATGATTTTTCTTTGCTCGTACACGCTAAGTACTCAATACAAAAATTTCATTTCGACGGTTGTGTTTTAATGTAAGGACAAATGTTAATACTACGTAAACTCATAGCAATCTGAATTTGTTGATAAAAGTGATATTGGGTGCCCATGTATCTTTAATATTGTGTAATTCTATTTTTAACTTAAATTTGGTCTTCATGCTATCAGATCTCTTGTAGCACGGTTGTTATAGACGTACATATTTGAGAATTTAAGGGACATTGTCGCCCAAAATCAACTTCTATCAACAAATTCAGATTTTTACAATTTTACGGAGTATTAATGTTTGTCCATAAATGAACATTTTTAATGTGTACTCAGTTTGTACGAGCCAATTAAAATCATGTTAAAATTCGAAAAGAACCTCTCTTCCCAAGTATATTCGGTATCGTTAGAGTACAATTTGTCGTCAGTCAATTTAAAAAGCTCATGCTGCATCGTGTGTCGGCGACAATGAATGATGACCGACAGCCAATTCTAAGGTAATGTTTTTTTTATTAGATACCAATCAGTTGCGAGAATAACAGCGGAACAAACTTGCCTTATGCTAAGGTATAAATGTCAATCAAAGCCTTGCTATACGGGAGTTGCCTCCCCTTAAATTGAATTTTCTAATATAAGAATAACTAATGTGATTCTGAACACAGAATTGAGAAATACGTTATTTAGGGTGAAAATGTCTCTTTAAGAAGGCATGTTAAGTAGGCCTTACAATTCTAAAAAAAACACCAACGGAAGCATTGTTGACGTCATGTCGTGACGTCAATATCATATAATTTAAAGTCGCAAATTGACCTATAAAACTTTCTATAAAAACATACCTTTGATAATAAACTAATGGCTTTTGTTATAATACGTCATATTACAATATAATTGAAAACAGCTTACCTGAAATGAATTCAGAGTCCCGAAATAAATAGGAACGAAGGCAAGCCATATTATACAGGTTGTGTACATAGCAAATCCTATGAACTTCGATTCATTAAAATTTTCTGGAATTCTTCTAGTTTTTACGGCATAGACTGTACATATAATGATGAGCAGCATATTGTAAATTAACGAGACCAGAAATGATATATCCTCTACTTTACATTTTAAGATCACTTCGTCTCTTTTACCATAGGGGTAATAACGTCTCGTCCCTGGAGGCTCTAAAACCAACCAGATCATCGTGAAGACCACTTGGATGGATATCAATATCCCTGTTATCACTAATTGGGATCTAGGACTTATAAATGGTGGCCTTCGCGCCGATCGTCTGGCGCTTTCAAATATTCTTGAAATTCGATTCGTTTTTGTCAATAATGAAGAATAAATGATGGAGAATCCGAAACCGACACCAAAGCGTTGCAGAGCACAAACCACAGGTGACGGCATTGCAAGCTGTACGAACGTCATGAGGTAACAAAATAGACAACCACAAAGGAGAACGTAAGTGAGCTCGCGCCCAGACGCCATTACAATAGGGGTGTTTTTATACATTGAGAAAGTGGCAATAACAATTAACGTAGCAATGGTTCCCGCCACGGATAGACAGATGGGCACAATGGCGTATATGCTCTCCCATTGCATATACTGCAAATCTAACTCGAAGCAACTGCGCATGTCAGGATAGGGCCACTTCCCGTCCCCGCAATCTTCACACGTAAACTCATCTTTGAGATACTCATAGTCTTGACATTTAGTACAGATCCAACAACAGGTATCCCCCGTCTGCATCCTCTTCCTCTCATCAAAGTTACAAGGTTCGCTACATCGAGATGACGGTATTTCGTCCGTTCCGCCAGCCCACACGATCGCATTGGGGTCTAGCTCTAGTTCGTTCATCCACGTACCGATTTTCTCATAGCTATAATCATTCGTTCCTCTCTCGCGACGATAGTTCATTATGTTGTAACGTCCCAAAGCATCTCCCTTTTCGTCAAACTTCACAAGGCCGCCATACCCATCTGAAAGAATAATGACAGTATTGTATCAACATCTCCATATTTATTGAAAAAAGCATGTTGTTGTGTTTTACTGTCCTTGAAAGACAATTCGTTCTGTCATCAAGAACAGTACGGGAATAGTATAGCTTTTAATAATGTATGTTTGTTTGATTTTGGTTTAACGCCGTGCTAAGTGGTATTCCATCTGTGTGACGGCGTGTCAGACTGCCAGACCAATGGATGAGAAAACCACG
Organism: Tonicella lineata; assembly: GCA_034781015.1. Taxonomy (NCBI): domain Eukaryota; kingdom Metazoa; phylum Mollusca; class Polyplacophora; order Chitonida; family Mopaliidae; genus Tonicella; species Tonicella lineata. The sequence goes on along the minus strand of JAVFBY010172553.1, from coordinate 8,038 downwards.
CTTGATGTAATCGGTAGCATAAAAGACGAGACAGGACAAAGGCAGAAAAAAAGGGCACAAAACGACTACTTTCTGATGCACATTAGCTGAGAGCATCAGGAAGCTCTAACTCAAACACCTGCTGGCTTTTACTAAGTAAAGGGTAAAATATGTAGGTTAACCTTATTAAGCTTTAGCTGTCCTGTATAAAAAAAAAAAAGAAAACGTTAATAATCACTCAATATGTATTAGTAACTAATTTGAGTACAAAAAGACAGCTTAAGATAGTTTACGAAATGAGAAGGTATTAAAGGAACTCTGCTTGTAACCTTGGAAATATTAGATCTAATCAAACTCGAATAACTAATCAGTAACCTAAGTGCCATACGTGTATAAAGTCTTGGGATACATATGTGTGGAGAGAATTTAAGCACAATTTCCTTCTGCCATAATCTGTCAGTTTTTACTCTGATCGATTTGTCTGAGCACATTGATTATCCCCCTTGTCTTTTCTCTAATCCATCATCCACCGGTAGATGTCGCCATAGATTTAGATTGAGTGACAGTTGTAGTTCGACACTAAGACAATAATAGATGTGTGCATTAACTATTAACCTAGCAATATCGATTAAAAGCCATAACTAGGCAATTCCATATTCACGGATGATAATACGCCTTTGTACAAATAAACTGAAACGAAGTAAGTGAATACATAGTATCTAAAACAGTTTCAGAACAATATATATCAATATACAGTAATGACTACCACAGTCCTAATAACGAACAAGAAAGCACACTTGATTTTACATGTTTGTGATCTGCACGTTTAACAAGCCAGCTTTTATGCATTCATCCCTGTCGCTGTTTGTTTAGGATACCTGAGGCGGTCACTGCAATAAACAAATAGGATGGCGGGCAAGCAAGCAACACAATTCACTTAGATGTGTCCTGTTTTACTTCGGTGTCACAACCTAATGTAAATGTGTTTATTTGATTATGGGTTTTACATCGTAATTATGGTTATATTAAATATATGACGTTTTGCCAACTCAATTGGTATTGGAATCCACCCTTGACGGCGTATACAAATTGAGGCGAAAGAGCAGGACATCACACTCGGCTATCTGAAGTCCCTTTACTCTCTTAACACCGAGAACACCAGGAATCTCTCACTAACCATTCGCCGTTGCTTGAAAGGATGGCCCTGACTTCAATATCCCAAATAGTTGACAATTTATCCTCTAAAATACTCAAATATGAATAAAAAAGAATCCATTATTTTTATTTTTAGAAATCCGTGAACGAGGAAAACGAATTTCGTCTTTGGCCTCACTGCCACCTTCCATGGTGCGCACTGTGACGTTTAAGGTCATGTGACTGTACTATAGGTCTACAGGTATGCCAGTGTTACAGATTCAGTGACCTATTTATTTAAATATAGGCTGGGCACAGTGACGTCATACCCAATATTTAAGTATTGATCATTCGCTTCACACAATTCTTATTTGCATGAATGAACACAACTAGTAGTACCCAGTATGTGGGCATAAACCTTATTGGAGACAAGGCCTTTCTGTTAAGTTATTCCATAGAACCGAAGCGCTATCTTTAGAAGAGGGCGATTATATGTCAACTCACTGATGACTTTATTATGGGAATTTTGTCAACAAAGACACTCGACCGCATTAAAAGAAATCAGTCAGACCGAACTTTTAAAGCGACAAACAACTAATTTGTGTGCATGTTTCAAACTGTTTTTATACGACAATCCCTAACCTAAAATGTTGTTACCTAGCAATAATCTACAGTTTCATGCAGCATTACTAGAAAAGAAACATGTTATGATGTTTTTTTTAACTTTAAACGACAAGATTTAAAATATTAAGTTGATTCCAGAATAGCACACTCTTTTCTGACGGACAGTTATGGGCACTAAACTAAAATGGGGGAAGAAGAAATTATATATTTAAGTATCCTTCAGCTATGAATTGTGAGACTGTCGATGTTGTAGCATAAGGTCATTGCATGGGCCAACTTGAAGTGCAATAACAGCACATACTGGAGTTGTGTTACTTACATCTTACAAAACAGTAACGTTACGCCATTATGAAGGGGCACAGATGTCCTAAGGCAATTTTACCAATACCACACTCACCAGGATCACGGTGTGGGTGTTAGGTGCCTCAGAATACACGAAGACTTTCAACAAAAGAAGTTGTATTATTTTCTTTTGCAAATCATTCTGGACTTATATATGGTAAAATGTACAGTGTGCACAATATGTAGACCAAAAACCTAATGAATATGCTTTGTACTAGTTATAGCAGGGGCTGTTATTCAATTGTAGGGCTACATGCATGCACTCTGCCAAACACTAACCTCACTAGCCGTTATGTCAATCCTGTTGTGTTTTGTATGCTGTGTACGCTAAGAGGTTTCTTTCTGGAAAGCGACACAATTGCATTATCTTGTAATACCATTAGACGGAATGACGCTAACCAATTAAATTAGGCAGATATTCTATTCCGCTTTAAACCTAGCCGAAAACAGTTTAACATGTAACGAGACAAATATAAGCACGACTCGGTCATTCTGATTCCAAACGCGGACCTCACTGAAAACCATCCCTGTCATCTCTTCTAGTTTCTCTTTTGAAAACTACACTTTCGATGGCAAAGTATATTCAATTGGACTTTCATTGACGGAAATGTCATAAAATATTTGGCTTGACATTTTCACTCTTCGCGAAGAAGGTGAAATTGCAACTGCGACTGATTTTTACTCTTAGGATGTAAGTATTCCTACAGGAAATTTAGCTCCTTTACAATTTCGTAGAACAGGACGTACGGAATTTTTAAACTGTCTTTGAAGTTCACATTTCAGCCTTATATTTTTCCATAGTATGCATACAGATCTGTCAGTATTATATTTGTTTTGTTTGGATTCGTTTGTTTCTTTGATTGGTTTGTGTTTAACGCCGTATACTTGAAGGTATTTCGCTTATATGAGGAACGGTTATCCACCCCTTAGTCTCATTCTGTAGTACATAATGTGGTGGAAAACCAGGAGGGAACCTCAGAACAAAACACGCCCACTATAGCCGAAGTGACCTCCTGTGATTCCCTCATATACGCATGTCCACGTGCGGCTTGAATCTGCGCGTTACATCGAAAGTGGATTATGCTAGGTTCCCACTAGCTATCACGATTCGCTGCACAATTGGTTGGAAACGTGGTCTTAATCGTGGTGATCCTATCAGATCTTGAGGTCAGTCGTGGCAATCGTGATGATCGCAGGAAGTTTTTGGACTGTTAAGAAAAATTCTGCGATCAACACGATTAATTTTCAATCGTTATCATCGCATCAGATCATATTGGATCGTAACAAAGCGTGACACATTGCATCGAATCGTGTTTCCAAATCGTAGTAATCGGGATCATCTTCAACTCCAGTCGCCATCATTCGCTCTGTAGACGTTTTAAAAAAACACGAAATCTATGGCCAGTCAGCATGTATATATCAGTCGGGGACCAGTCATAACTCAAATCGTGATCACTCTCGATCCTCATCGTGACCACAATCGTATCCTATCGCAAAAGGCGCATCGGTTCGTGATGTACGTATCAAACATATCTGCACGTACCCGATCGTCTCAAATCGGTGACTTCAATCGTGATGTTCGTATCCCATCGAGACCCAATCGTAGACTCACACATGATAGATCGCGTCGCCTGAAATTAATCGATCGTGACCATGTCGCATACATGTGCACCAAATCGTATCAGAACGTATCGACTCGTACCATGTCGTATCTACACCAGATATTTCAGAGAAGTTCCATGATCAGCTACGAATGACAGATCGTCGTGTTCGTAACGGAACGCACGACAGTGGGATCCTAGCATTAGCGGTCAGACGTGCTACCCACTGAGCCACGACACGGGCCATTTATTCAGGACAAAATTTGTCGGTACAATTCTTCCCAAATGACAGGGAAACGTTAAAGGCGGAGTGGGATGCAACTATTGTGCTTGACTGGTCGTTTGTGCCGTACTGAAGACCATTTTTCTTAACTGGTGGTGATGGCAGGTTGGATACAAAGAGGAGCGGAACTCACCCAAGGACTCGTACAAGTCATCGGCAACTTGCCCAGGTTAATTATCAATACACACTTAAAATACAATAGGTTCAGAATGTTTTTGTTTTTTTAAGAAATATAATCCGAAACTGAAAGATGTCAACCTTGCAGAACGAACACTCTAAAAAAAAGTACAGCTTTACGAAATGTTCAACGTTGCAATAAACCAAAACGTTAGAACGTAGTATTGTGCAAGTACAATCGCTTAGAATTGATCTTATCCAAATAACTTCAGCTTAAGCTAACAAAATTACGCTAAAGCTATTTGTTCATATGCTATGACATTTTATCAATAATATGCTTTCAAGAAGTGTAATTCTGTCGTCTTCAATGAATGCCAAAATAGTCAAGGGTGTGTTAAACAATACAAGTTATGAGTTCTGATATAAAAGTCATGCACACCTTTTACGTTCCTCACGAAAGGTCTTGTTTAAATAAAAAATAAAAAAATAATGATTGAAATAAAGGAAAATATGACCAGTCCTTCCCGTAACAAAAGTAATGCCTTATGACTTGTTTAGCGCCAAGTTTTACAAATAATACATTTCACAACTCATAATGTATCTCAAAAATGTCAAATACATTATAGAAAAGAAATGCAAACAATCATTCATTATAGAATGTAATGTATTTTGATTTTTTTACAGTATTTTTATTAACTTACATTTGTACATTTTCGAGGCGATAAAGGTCAAATCAGCTGAAGTATAGCGTTAAACAAAAAAACATAAATTAAAGTTGGCATTGGTGCACCGATCGTATTATTAGCAACAGGCATAAAGATAATTATTATGTGGTAACCTCTGACTAAAAATCGATCTCCAGGGATGGTGAAAATCGTGGAAGATGCAAATTCAACTGAACTAAATTTCCGGGATGAAGAATGGCTTCGCCAAAGTAGAAATCAGTAGCAATTTAAATTCCACAAGCTTTATGAAGAGTGAAGAGACCTTCTCCAACTCTATCAACGTTTTCAGAACCTTTTTATACTGGAGAAGGATTACAATCCAACACAAATTGTCCACGTGGGAGCCATTTCTAATTCAGAAGAGAGACTGCTATAGGATATGTGCCAAACTAAAGTGATGGTTTTCACCGATGTCCGCGTTTGGAATCAGAATAATTAAGTACTTTTTAAAGTTGTCACGTTACATGTTATTCTGTTATCTGCTAGATTTAGAGCCGCGTCAATATATCCACAGTAATACTATCTTTTGGTATTGTCTACTAATGCAATTGAGTTGCTACACAAACGCCAATTTAGTCGAACTGTGATATTGTCTGTGTTGTCTACGTTTTATTTTATGTAGGAGCCAGCGCGTGGGTACCTTGGTGTTTAACAAGGTCAACAAAACTATTCAATTTTGTCAACGGCTAAGATAAGATAAGATTTTTTTTCTTTTCAATAATAACAGTGCCTAACGTACAATTATCTCTACAATTTATAAATAATATCTAGAAAAACCCATTCACTATTATATTTTTGTATATGTCATAGAACACACAACATCCGCGATTATCCCTTGTATCATATTCTCGAGACAAGATGAGTCCTGACGTAACACTTTATTCCCGATGAAATGACATTGTGGCAATATCACATTTGCATCAGGAAGATGCTCATGCATCTTTTCGGGAATGAAATGTAAATCGTTTCACCAGAACTCGCTGATAACGAATACAGTGTAATTCAGTATTACTGCTAAAAATGAATAGTCACTTTCCTAAAAAAAAAAGTACTAACGTCAATGTGTTACCCTGCATTGCTGTAATGGCAAGGTGGTTTGATATGTTCTAACCTCTGGTCACGTGTTAACCTCTGACTGTATTTGCCAGTCTGATTCTACATTAGCTCCCCGGTATTTTATTGTCGCGATATAGGTCTGAGGACAAATCCCACCAAATGATGTCCATTGATCGACCAATCAGAGGGCCGCTTGCCAATCCAAGGTGGGTGAATAGGGGATTCCCCTGCCTGGGACTGCCATATAGCTTAAAAGCCTCTATGTTTACCACAGCTTCCTGCTATCTGATTTTTCATTAGATAATTTTAACAGTGACCTTTCGTTAACCCCACACTAGTTGACGTCATTGAACGTTATAGTATGTTTTCAGATCTACATTGCGACAACACAGCACCCGGGAGCTAATATAGATACGATTTTAATCAGATTGTTGTATTTGCTAACCTCTAAATGGATTTGTTACCCTCTGAATGTTTGTTAATCCCTGACTATATGTTGACACGTGTGAATGCATGTTAGCCTCTTATGTGTATGTTTACCTCTAACAATATGTGTACATCTCACATTGCGTTTGTTAACATTTTACTCCATTTGTTAATGTCTCACTATGGGTTAACCCCTGACTGTATGTGTTAACTCCTGAGTGTAGGTAATAACCTCTGGCTGCAGGTGTTACTCTGGCTGTTCGTGTTCCCTGCTTTGTGTTCCCTGAATATATTACCAACCTCTTGACGATATGTATTTTATGTGTACCTCTGAATGTGCTAACCTCTGACTGTCTGTTTTAACCTATGACTATATTAGTAACATCTAACTATGTGTTATATAGAAATACAGCCTTTACTTGGGTGAACCTTGACTGTCACTCTATCGACGTCCTCTATAGTTATATCGGTAGAGTGTTGGCCCTGTAAGCCAAGGGTCTCGGGTTCGATCCCATGTGGAGGCATGTCACATTTTCTTTCTCTGCATTTATAAAAATATGTACCTCTAACTGTCCCAACATCTGGCTGTATCTGCTTACATCTGATCGTGTGTGTGTGTGTGTGTGTCAACCGCGGAATGTACGGGTTAGCCTATTGCTGTATGTGTTAACCTCTCTCTGTATGCGTTAACCTCTGGACTGTATGTGTTAACCTTTCGTGGTACGTGTTAAGCTCTGAATGTATGTCTTAACCTCTGATAATACAAGACAACCTCTAACTCTGACTATGTGTTAACCTCCTGACTGTATTTGTTAACCTCTGACTGTTTGTGCCTCTCTTAATGATTGGCAAAATAACGTACTTCTTGGCAGGCCCAAATGGAAATGAACTAAATGTCCTGGGTGAAGAATGGGTGCATCAAAGAATAAATCAATGGCAATCTCAGTTCAACATTGATGCATTTTATTTTTATAACATTTACAAACGAAACAAACAATGGAATGGTGCACAAATTGTCCAAGAGCTTCGCTTCTAATTCAGGAGTGAGTCAAGAGGAGTGATTGTTTTCAGTGAGATTCTCGGCAGGAATGAGAATAATTGAGTGCTTGAGTTAACATGTAACACGAGAACTCTAGTTCTCTGTTAAACTGTTACCTGCTAGATTTAGAGCCACGTCAAAATATCACCGTCACTACATTAGTTAGGCCAGACTTAATATTTGTATTGTCAACTAAAACAATTGAGTAGCTGTACTAACCAGGCCAAGTGTAACATTGCCGATACTTTCTACGTTATGTTTTAGGAAGGGGCCGTAGTTTGGTTGACCACCAATTCAAGAAACAATTCCAGAAAAGTATTTATTCACTACAGTAATCAACTGGGGTTAAAATATGTTTTTTTCCTGACTGAACCACTCTAGCGCGCAGCTTATTTAAGGAAATTGGGATAGTCTGAGGCAAGCCGTATGCTCATTCAGCACACGAATTTGAGTTCAAATTTCACGCATTCTTCCAACATGAGGATTGCAGGGTATTGTATGGCAAACGAGTCTCTCTTCTTAGCAATCTCATCTCAAAACACTGTTCACGAACAAATTCCCAAAAAGCAATGGTCGAGGATAAACTATTCCCAGGTAGGCCTACTGTCCATAACCGTCTGTTATTAGTCCGATGACTTGTTAAAAGTACTCCTGATGATGGTTTGATTAATAAACCGAAACGTTGAGTCAAAATGAATTCGTTATCTTTCTT
>JAVFBY010172442.1:0-11307 GCA_034781015.1 Tonicella lineata | reverse complement strand
ACAATGGACAATTCCTTTTTATTTGCAGTTATCTTAGTGATTTTAGGTAAAAAAGCAAAACCTTTATTTCTTAATTTTATTCTATCTTTTCAATTAACGCAAGTGTAATATAATGAAAAATTGACCAAACTGTTATTAAATTATCAACGTGAATGAGGTGTGAAATGAAAAATGATGTTTCACCAATCGGGATGTAGAAGAAATAAACTTGTTACGCAGTGGTTTAAACTGACCAAGTAAGAGTGATTTTGGTGATAAAATAGCCAGTACAAAGATTGAGGATGCTAGGAAACTGAGCTATGGAAAGATATATTACCCCATAGAGATTTAGCAGGAATTGACAATGGCAGAAACTAACCAAATAAATCGCAGAATAAATGTGTTCTGCCAATGCCTTATTGCAGCAGACGATAATTTTTCCTCATTTCCATCACCGTAAGCTGAAAGTGAAAACGACCTTGCTGTGAAAGGCTTCGGTACAAAACACTTAGGCTGTTCTCTTAACAATTGTTGAGGGGATGCTGAAAAGAAGTTTGGTTATAAATGAATACCAATTATCTAAGATGACTTGCATTGAAAAACCCCATTCATGGGTTTCTAGCCATGGTAACCGGGTATTGTTCAAAACAATAACAACACTGGGGTGTCATTAAAGGCCAGGAAATGATGTTAACCTATATCCTCTTTCATTGACAAAAGCGCCCAGGTGGTTACGTGACTGTAATATGGGCCGATTCCTGAGAGATAACTTAAGTATCCTAGTTGACAGGGGCGGCACATATCATCCAATTACAAAACTAAATTGATGATAAAGATGGAGTTATGGATTGATTGGTCAGTGGGCATGATCAGCAAACAATCTGACAAACTAACAAAACCAGCCAATCAGACGTGGACAAATTCAATGAGCACAGCTATGGCAGGCATTATTAATCAGTTATTGATACCAGCTACAATGTAGTTTTTTAAGGGAATTAATAGAGCTATATTTCCATACACATATTACATCGTCAGAAAGATGCATGTATATGCTACCTACTAAGATAATGTTCATTATGTTAAAATGAGTGATTCTACGGCAGCATTTAAAATGGAAGTTATCTCAATTCTGAACTTCTTTTAAGTGGAACCTAAACTAAAGTCAACTATAAGAATCTTATCACTTGCATGTATTATTTCAACAAAACTCACATAATCTGTTTATTTAATAAATATCCGTTCCATAAAAAGATTGGTTCCGCATACTACCCGGATGAGATATTTATGAGGACAGAAACCACATTAGGCTTTAGACTTGAGGCGAATCATTTTGGTATTAAATATGACTCGATGGATTAGACACAAGACAGGCCCCTTGGGGAGACTTTTGATGAAATTGTATCTGTTAGATGATATCGATTATTGGAATCCTAACTACATGTAGTGTGTGAGATTTTACATCTGACAGGTAGCAAAGTTTCGGTTCAAAACTATATACCTAAAGATAGGCTGTCCCCGGACAAAGTCTTCCTCAGATGATTTTTGTTCCTAATCCCCCATACAACTAAATACTGCACTCAGCCCGCTCTTTTAAATTCTGATTTCACAATAGGTCTACAGCCCACAAAAGTAAAAGTTTTAAAAGGTAGCCGACCCAATGGAACAATGCAGTTAACAAATAAAGAGAGTTTAAGAGAGCTTCCGTAGCTATTCAAAGTATTTTTCTTAAATTGTCAACAAGTTTTACAGTGGAATAATGTAAACTGGCTTTCTCGAACTGGGAACAATGGAGTTCGATTCTCGCCTGGCTAATTTTTCTATACGTTTTTTTTCGCAGTGTCGGTAAACTTTTATTTAATATATGTCCCTGAAGATGATTATAGTTATAATGTACTTATAATGTAGTTAACGGATATAATGGAAGTTTGGTAAGACTTCTGAAGCTATTTATTAATAAATACACACACACATTGTGAACACGTTTACGTGGTTTATTCTAGCTAAGGCTCAACAGCCCGAACGTTATTCCACTCTTATGAGGGTGTCAACCCAATGAAGGAAAACGTGTCCTTTTAAGACTAAACTGTATCCTTTTCTTGTTTATTCATATTATTAACATATAAGTTATAACACGGTTTGGTTTTTGCTGGTTTATCCCAGATTTAATGCTAGTTCACTTACATGACGGTGGTGTCAGTATAAATGGTGGAGGAGACTACTCGGATTCCAGAAATTCACTGGCAAATTTAAGAATTAAGAAGGTGAAGAATGGATCACAGCTTCTTAATAAATTGGTTACAACTCTTCAATCCCATTCTAGACATTTTTATCAAGAAGATGTTGACTTATCATGAGTATCATTTAATCTTATCTAGATTTACTTGATGTTTGGCTAAGATAGAACCGCTGTGACCAATTTATTAACAAGTTGTCAACCATTTCGAGGTTATTCCTGTTATTAACTTAGATGAAGGCGGACCCTATGCCACGAACTGCATTGATGGGCTAAACTAATCGATTCATTCATTGGCGTTTGACGCCGCGCTTAATGGTATTTCACTTATTTGACGGGTAGAAATGTTAACTTTTCGTAACACTCTATGGAGACACTAAATCTCGAGCCATCCACTCTCATCAAAGAACGGACTGTGGAGAAAGCACAATCTCTGACCTACTCTCAACAAAGACGGAAGTTTGGGGACATCCAGTCACTGATTCTGGGAAAAGACAAGGGTGTACAGAAATTATAAACTCCCGTCAACCACTCTCATTAAATACAAAGACATTTCTCTCGTCACCCATATCTACAAAAAGAAGAGGGTGTAAAGACATTATATTCTCCCGTCGCCCACACTCTGCTAACGCAAGATGATGTCAAACTTTGGAATTTCATGACGCATTTTCAAGAAAGACAATCAGGGATTAATACACGAGAATCTCCAGTCATCCATTATCAGCAGCAACAACAACAGGGTATTAAGACATTAGAATCTCCCTTACACCCTCTCGCCAAGAACAAGAGGGTGTCAAGGCATTGGAATATCCCATGACCCCCTATCGACAAGGACAAGAGGGTATTAAGACACTAGAATCTCCCATGATACCCTCTCGCCAAGGACAAGAGGGTGTGAAGACATTGCAATCTCCCATGACCCCCTCTCGCCAAGGGCAATAGGGTATTTATATATTAGAATCTCCCATGATACCCTTCGTCAAGGACAAGGGAGAAACATGTTGTAACATGTATCTTTTTTTTGTACATTTTGCGAACACATCAAAGGCAAACCTTTCTTTGTTTTGATACATTGTATACATTTGTCAGATTATACTTATTGACACAGCTGACTACTACCACTGCAGGTGTCAATGAGAGTTGGCGAGGCAGATGTTTCTGGAATTTGTAGATTGACACGTCATTTGTAAATAGCTTTGTTCTGCAGATTGTTATAGATTGACTGCAAGATCTATAAACAGATAGAATCTTCTTGAATGTTTGAAATGATGCAATTTATATGGATCTTTCTAGATCGTTTCTAAATAGTATATATTTAGTGAAAAACTGGATATTTGGGGAGATCATTATTATAAAAGCCTTGTGCTGTATTTACGTGAGTTTTCTATATTAGAGTGCATCACAACTTGTGACTATGTTCAGTCCAGTTTGATAAATCCATGTTGGGTTTCTAACAGTTTATATCTGTTTCTGCTTTATACCGTTCATCTTTAATACTATTTCCTCGAGAGTTTCTTGTAACGGACTTTCAAAGGAAATTGTTTGTGCTGTCTACACGTCGCATTTCATAGAGATTGTGTATTGGCTGATACTTACTCCCTACATCGTATAAATGATTTTTGACATACCCAAGGCCCATCTTCACGGATTTTAGTCACACTCGTATGAATATTTACTCCCATTTGTAAGTACTGTATATCTCGGGTTCGATTCCCGGTGGAGGCATGTCACATTTTCTTTCTCTGCATTTATAAAAATATATATATTATCATTGTATTGCACTTATTTACCATATTTCTATTGTATTAAATATTGTTATTGTTATATATATACAAATTTGCTGGTCTTTTATTCTTTCTTTTTGGTCAATTTCATTAGTTACATTAATATTGGGAATTGTATCGTGACAGATGTCAAGACATTGGAATCTCGCATGGCCCCATCTCAACAAGGACAAGAGGGTGTTAAAGACACTAGAATGTCCCGTGATACACTCTCACCAAGGACAAAGGGGTGTAAGGACATTGCAATCGTCCATGACCCCCTCTTACCAACGAAAGAGGGTGTCAAGACATTGGAATCTCCAAGGATAATAGGGATTGATTGATTGGGGTTTAACGCCGTACTCAGGGGTATTTCACCTCCAAGGATAATAGGGTATTCATACATTGGAATCTTCCATGACACCCTCTCGCCAAGGACAATACGGTATTAAGACATTGGAATCCCCCATGACCCCCTATGGTCAAGGACAGGAGGGTGTCAAGACCTTTGAATCTCCCATGGCTCCATCTCGACAACAACGGGCATTAAGACACTAGAATCTCCCATGATACCCTCTCGCCAAGGACAATAGGGTGTTGCCAAGGACAAGAGGGCGTCAAATGACAATAAATTGGAATCTTCCAAGACCCCTTCTTGACAAGGACAAGACGGTGTCAAGACATTGGAATCTCCCTCTCGACAAGGACAATAGGGTATTAAGACATTGGAATCTTCCAAGACCCCCTCTCGCCATCAACAAGAGGGTGTGAAGACATTAGAATCTCTCATCCCCCCCTCTCGACAAGGACAAGAGGTGTGAAGACATAATTTTCCTAATCTCCGCAAAAACAAAGAGTGTTTTTAGACATTAAAATTTCCAGATAACCGATCTCATCAAAGACAATATACGAGAGGGTGTGGAAATCTTCCAGGATTCGCTCTCAGCTTAAACAAGAGTTGTGAAGACATCTCCCTTCACCTTCTCTGAGTAGGAACATGAGGGGTTGGAGACATTAAGCATAATCTCCCCACTCTTAGCAGAGGCAAGATTTGTGGAGGCATTAACATTTCCGGTCACCCACTCTCAGCAAACAGATAAGGGTGTGGAGGCATTAGAATCTGCCATCATCTATTTTAAGCAAAGACAAGAAGGTAGGAAGACATAACAATCTACCACTCTTTAATAGCAAACTCAAGAGGGTATTAATCTCCCGTAAGCTGCTCTGAGCAAAAAAAGAGGGTGTGGAGAACACTCTGAGATAAGACGGTGTGAAGGCCATACAATTTCCGGTTGACCACTCTCAGTAAACACAAGAGGGTGGGAATTCTCAGCAAAGGCCAGAGAGTGTGAAGACATTAGAATATCCCATAATCCTGCTTAAAATTTAGGAGCAGTTGCAATCCATATATGATATGAAATATATGACAGATGGACAGACGGTGCTGATCGCTTTATCCTTACGCATTATATGCCATGGGGATAAAAAATGAAGGTAAATAATTTAATACTACTAATAATTCATAGCCGAGAACTCTTTCATATACAAAGGAATTTAATTTCAACCACATGACAATGATAATTTCACAAGTTTGTTTTATTTCATTTTTATTTATTTGAACCACAATCCCGGGTGAACTTTGATATTCCAAATTAATTGGATTCTCTCAAAACCACATACCGATAGCTCCTTTCTTGAAATAATTGATTTCTTTGTCAAATTTGTTTGTATGATTATCACCAGTAGTATAGCAACTGTGATAGTCTGCTCTTGATAACCGTGACACTCTTAACAAATAAATTAAAGAAAAAACATTTTTGGTCCAAACTTTGACAAAGGTATAGTCGGAGGTTGTCAGAGCTTAATACAATTGATAGTAGCACTTACGGGGTCACAGAAAAAATAAGAAAGCTTTAAAAAACGCTTGTGTTATTTCAAGAAAATGTTTATGAAGAGTAATACGTGACAAAATACTTTCTTAAAGAAAATTCTAAGAAGCCATAAGAGGTGAAGAAATCATTTGCGGTTCACAAAGTCAATGTGGTAAGCCCAATGAGCAGATGAGGTGGAGAGAATAGCACTATATATCCTTAATAACTTCCTCTAGCTCCTCTTTGCTGAACACATGGAATTTCTGCCCAGGTATCACTGTGGCCATCTGTGAACAGAGAGACATAATCAGAGCAGAATACAACACTATCTCACTTCTACATTAACTAAAATTTTCCTTCTGGCTAGCTCAAAGTCTGAAATTGTAATAGATTGATTGATTCGTTGATTGATTGGGGTTAAACACCTTACTCAGGGGCATTTCACCTATATATTTCGACGTGAAATTATAATAGAATAGAATAAAACACTAGCTGATTTTTACATTAACTAAAATTGTCCTTCTGGCTAGCTCAAAGTCTAACACTATTATAGAAAAGAATAAAACACTATTTGATTTTTATATTAACTAGAATTATCCTTCTGGCCATCTCAAAATCTGACACTATTATGCAATAATGAATTACAACCCCAGATCAATTAAGCATTACATAGAAATTGGGAAACTCCAAACTTTAAAATATGATAACTTTAGTGTTGGGAGTTTAACTAATTCGATAGTATACAGTTAATAAAGTAATTTGCTGCTGTTGTATCATTCTGATGCAGGCATAATTCAACATCTTTGCTCAACACAGGACAAGCATGGATTGGTGGATGTTTCTTTTACGCCATGCAAAGTTAACTTACTCCTGTGATGGTGGTCAGGGTATTAATGGCGGAAGAAAGAAAGCAAATTACCTACATGTAGGAAAGGCTCCTGTCTACTAAATGCATTTGCTTTCATGCATAGATGTTTTTAGTGTAGCCAAAGGTGGACTTCTTCTGAATGAAACCAGCCACATTTGTTTGATTAGTGTTTTACGCCATATTTCAGGTTATTTCACACACATGATGCTCCTACCAGGCATCAGGCTGCAGCTCTGACTATTGGATAGTTACATAACAAAGGCTAAGTTCTGCCATGAAATCAGAAACCTACCTCAACATTGGTGGAATTAAGTTTTTCTTCCATCACTTGTTTGAGAATAGTAAGGGCTGATTTACATGCTTCCTTTAACGTCATGGACTGAAAAAGATGTTTAAGCACTTGATAAAATCACAACTCAGGTAGGATAATACAAGCTTAAAGAAAAAGAACACTTAACTTCAACCAGATTTTTGCATTGTCCAAATGCAATTTTTTTGTAGATACATGTATGCATGTTGGCCAATGCTCATATTTAACTGGTTACAGATTGAGCATAAAACTATAAAAGACTCCAATATCTAACCGTGATTATCTAGTACTTCTTTGGGCATCTTAGCTAAATGTGATTGATTGATGGATTTATAGGGATTCCACGCAGTGTTCAGGAGTATTTCACCTATATGCGATGTGCAGTCAGCTCAATGGGTGGAGGAAACTACCCTGGACCTGAAACGATATCTGAATGCTCTGCACGTTGAAAACTTACTGTTTCCCTTTAAGTCATAAAAATGTTCACTGTTCAAAACCTATCGCTGTCCTCCCGAGGGGTAGCTTAATGTGCACCCAGTTTACAATATTGGATGCACAGAAATATGTGGGGCACCAATGCACCTATAACTTTGCTTCCTTTTAGCGATTCAAAATAGCACATTCTCTGTTATGCTGTTAAGGTCACCAATGAAATACAGCCATTTCTCTTTACAATTACACTAGGAAAATAGAAAATGGTAGACATACATGTATAATAGTCACTGATAATAGTGACACCCACCTTATGGTAGACATCTTGGAGGGCTTGTTGAGCACCCTCTGATCCCGACCCTATAGCCTTAGCTTGATACTGTATAAATGTCCCTGATGGGTCCATGTGGAATCTGATAGCAAAAGCAAACAGAAACAGTTTTTTAAATTTTACTCCTGTGAAACTTTACTGACAAGACGATAATTATAGTTTGATTCATACATGTATATCAGCATATTAAGTGTGCATATAATTTTAAAAAATAAAACAAACTGTTTTGTTTCCAACTTTCACATTTGTTCAGTATATTCCTCAACACACATGACTGACTTAAGAACCGGTACATCAGGTTTTCCTTTATTTGTTTGTTTCATTGCAGTGGTCGAAATATAGGTTTTATACTTGACAAGAACATTTTGAGAAGGTCAAGTAAAAAATAAATCCACTCGCCACGTCAAGACACTTGCATGCGTCACGATGTTATAACACATGTGACAAGTGGGCCTACGTAACACCAAATGACAAGTAACACTTGGGGAAATATTTTGACCCCTGTGTTGGCGTTTAACGTCACACTCAAGGGTATTTAGTTAATATGATGACAGATTGTCCACTTCTTACTCTGTACTACTTAATAAGGTCAGAAAAAAAACAACTTGAGGAAACCTCGGAAACCCACCGCCTTGCTACTTAATATGGCGGGAGATAAAAATGAGAGGAAACCTTGAAAAACCACTGCTGTGCTACTTAATATGCAAAAATCGAGAATCTCAGAAAACCATGATCAGCAGCCAGACATGCTGATTTGATGACATACATGTGCCAATGGGTGAAGAAAACCACTAGACGTCACTGGCAACATCAAAGACAGGACAGGACAAATCAGTTTCCTGGTGCCCCTTAGCTGTGTTTGTTTATTTGTTTGATTGGTCTTTAACCTTGTACTTTGGGGTATTTCACCTATATGACGACAGATTCTCCACTTCTTAGAAAATCCTACTTGATAAGGTGGAAAACCGGGACGGAAACCATGGAAAAAAACACTCCAGTTATAGCCGAAGTCACCTACAGTACAGCCCACATCAAAAAGCAAGTTAGCGCCCTAGGTAGTGTGTCATTCTGTTGCTCTAGTGCGCTTTAAAGCGCTTTAATGCGCAACTCCAATGGTAGACTGTCTGTTAATTGTGGGTTGTGGTGCACTCCAGCATGCTTTAATGTGCTTTAGTGGGCTGTAGCGCACTCAAGCACACAAAGGCTTGCTTTTTGATGAGGGCTGTACTGTAGTTGTGATGTTAAACACCAATCTAACAAACAAATCAGTTATAGTTGTGACGTTAAACACGAATCAAACAAACAAACATATCAATTATAGTTGTGACGTTAAACACCAATCAAACAAACAAACATATCAATTATAGTTGTGAAGTTAAACACCAATCAAACAAACAAACATATCAATTATAGTTGTGAAGTTAAACACGAATCAAACAATCAAACAAATCAATTATAGTTGTGTGTGTTCTTTGTTCTCAGGTATTAATATATTGATTGATATTATGTCTCGGATGGGCCACAAAGACGAAACAATGTCCGAAATTCCCCATAATGAGAGACTAGAGTTTCTGGGGGATGCTGTCGTAGAGTTCGTCTCAAGGTAAAGCACACTGTAACAACAACAACAAAAAATGAGCATTAAAAAAATTATATTTTAGGGAGTTAATGTGTTCTATTCGAGAATTTGTCTTTAGGGTAAAGCAATATAAATTTTTGGTTGTTACATGGTTTCAGATTTATCAAAAATGTTTAGCGTAATGTTCTTTGAGCATTATAATGTATTCTGGTGTACTTTGTACAAACTGTATGCCCTATTGAATCACAAAAATTACTATTGCTATCAAATAATGCTATCTTGGTATTTTTGCGATTTAAAAAAAAGGACCATTCCTTGTTGATTGAAAGTTAGCTGGTCCATTAAAATGAAACATACTATGGGGGCAGACATTTTGTAATGTTAAAGTCTTAAGGGCTATTCTGAAGAAATGAATGTTACTTCTGTTACAGTGTGCACCTGTTTTTCATGTTCCCCTGTCTGATGAAATGAATGTTACTTCTGTTACAGTGTGCATCTGTTTTTCATGTTCCCCTGTCTGATGAAATGAATGTTACTTCTGTTCCAGTGTGCACCTGTTTTTCATGTTCCCCTGTCTGACAAAATGAATGTATTCTTGTTAGTCTGAAGTAATGAATGTCACTTCTGTTCCAGTGTGCACCTGTTTTTCACGTTCCTCTGTCTGACGAAATGAATGTATTCTTGTTAGTCTGAAGTAATGAATGTTACTTCTGTTCCAGTGTCCACCTGTTTTTCATGTTCCCCTGGCTGGAGGAAGGAGGCTTAACAACTTACAGGGCGGCTATTGTACAGAATCAACACTTGGCTGTCTTAGCTAAGGTAATTGTGCATATACTGTTCCCATATAATACTCTGCAAACCCATGTGAGAACACCGCAAGAGAAACGTCATCCACATACCTATGTGGGATGAGAGCATGACACATGTCAGACAATGGAAACATACCATTTTGTGACGTTTTTCCTTTGTTATGTGACTTTAGAACGCCTTTTAGTGTCATGGAACTGACTACAAATTTCTCAAATTTTAGTTTTCATTTGTTTCTCATTGTTTATTAAAAAACAGACTTGTGTGTAATTATATGGGAAAAGGAATCCCACAAAACATCATTTTGGGATAATAACGTCCAATTTCAAAAAGGAAAAATTCATCCCAACCTCCCTTGCGGATCGGTAGGGATGATTTTTATGATCTTTTCAAAAGTGGTAATTTTTATCCCCAAATCATGTAATGTGTGATTCTCTTATAAGATACCGTAACCAGGGCTTGTTTTGCAAAGAGGGTGTAGCTTACGTTCAGCATAATTGTCATGACAACACAATGTCTTTACTGCTGGGCGTCATGGTAATTATGCAGACGTAACTTACACCCTCTTTGTCAAACGAGCCTCAGGGATATACATGTAGCTTCTCTCTCCTTCACGCTGGTGTGCCTCACCCTGGCTCAGTTGGTTACTCACTGGCCCTCTGAACCCCCTTCACTGGTTGGAGATTGCCTGTCCACCGGCATCAACGCCGTCATATAGGTGAAATACCCCTGAGTACGCCGTTAAACACCAATCAATCAATCCGCCTGCATCATGAAGTGTTTCTGGTGGATGGCAGGAGGGTTTTTATGAGGTTTCTTCTTAATTTTCACTCAAATACTGTCGATGCAAAGTTGTCATATCAGAGAAAAATCACCCTGAGTAAGCTTTAAATATCACCGTGAGTACGACGTTAAATATCACCTTGAGTACGACGTTAAATATCACCCGGAGTACGACGTTAAATATTACCCTGAGTACGATGTTAAATATCACCCTGAGTATGACGTTAAATATCACCCTGAGCACGATGTTTAATATCACCCAAGTACGACATTAAATATCACCCTGAGTATGGCATTAAATATCACCCAACTACGACAGTAAATATCAACCTGAGTACGACGTTACATATC